>PVKH010005800.1:0-21698 GCA_004027955.1 Chaetophractus vellerosus | reverse complement strand
CTCACTCAGGGCAACTAACAAGGAAATGATGATGGACAACAACCATCCCAAGGAACAGAGAAAGTCTGCAACTGCTAGCAAGATAGTCCATTTCATCTGCCCCATGGGATCTATGCCCTCTTTCAATTAGAGTTGGAGTGGTCATCACCATCCCAGAATCCTCAGGATTTGGTAATGAATGATGAACTAGAGTAGACTTACTGGTATTCTAGTATAGACTTATTGTGAGTCTAGCAATGGAAGAAATTTTATCATTAATGTGGAGGTAGTTGACCACTGGAGGTTCTGAGGGGAGGGAGAGGGAAAAATAGGTGTAACATGGGGACTTTTTTGAGACTTGAGAATTGTCCCAAATGACATTGCAATGACAGATACAAGCCATTATATAGCTTGTCATAACTTGCAAAATTGTGTGGGAGAGAATGTAAACTACAATGTAAACTATAATGCACGCTTAGTGACAATGCTCCAAAATGTGTTCATCAATGGTAATGAATGTATGACGCTAATGAAAGATGTTATTAATGTGGAAAAAATGTGGGCTTGATTGGGAGCAGGGCATATGGGAATCCCCTGTATTTTTTATGTAACATTAATGTAATCTAAATATGTTTTTTAAAAAACAAAAAAGTATTTTTAAGAAATTAAATAAATAAATAAATAAATAAATCATGCCTTTCTGGGGTACATACAGTTTTAAATCACCACAAGCCACAATGAGATGATTTCCTGCATATCAGATAGGTAGAGATTAATTCAATTGAAATTATCCAATTGTAATTAGGGTATGGGAAAATAGATGCTATAATATACAGTTAGCAGGAATATGAATTTGAAGAGCATGGTCAAGGGTGGTTTTAGAATAATGACCAAATTTAACATATTCATTTGGTTTGTTTCAACATTTCAGATTATGGGAAGCTATCTGTCAGAAGTATGCTTATTTGTCCACAGTGACATATGATCTGTACAGAGACATTTGTTATAATGTTATTTATAGTGGATAAAGACTAGAAATAATGGGGCCATGCCTGAGTAGAGAGGAATGTTTTAAAATAAAACTAACACAAATAATACTTAACAAAAAAGAAAGTAATTCCAGAAATAGCAAAGACATTCTTTAGCTACCATCGTCTAACTTTCATAATATTTCTTAATTCCCAAATATGTTGCATATACTACATGGATAGTTTCATTGCCAATTTATTAAATAATTTTCATAATTATGAATTTAAAACACACCTGTATAGAAATATAAGTTCAAGGTACAAGAAAACCAACAGAAGTAACTTAAATTTAATTCACTGTTCTGATTATCAGTGTATTTAATTCTATGGATAATTGAGTTGAACATCATATATAAGTATTTTCAGAAAATAAAAATAATATCATATATATTCATCAATAACATTTTTTCTAAATTAAAATAATATATATTTCCCACCAATTTTTAGGACCCAGACAAATACTACCTCTTCCATGGTGTTTTTGTTAACTGCTTAGCTCAAAAAAGTAATTTCTACCTCCTTTGAACTCTGATACTATTTTATCTGTATCTTTATCTCATCACTTTTCATAATATTAATAGAAGAGTATTCTTTATTTCACTTTAAATACATACATGTACTATATACTTTTTATGTGCTCTAAACATATTATCAGATTTATTTTGTCAGCCCTTAATGGGTAAATGTTATCCTTATTTTACAATGAAAAAAAAACTGAAGAAGTTCATATGTTAAATAACTTGTACAAGGTCACATAGTTAGGGCTAAATTCAAGTATAAATTTCAAACTCCAGTGTCTTTGGCACAAAGCCTTGTCACTATGCTAGACTGCTTCTTAAGTGTGTAAGGTAATGAAAGAAATACTATGTATGTTTAAAAGATATTTTGGCATAAATGAAATCCTCAATAAATTAGTGAAACGTCCAAATTAGAGAATTTAAAGTAAATTCCGATTTGGTTCCATACCAGTTTAAACCAAGTCAGTAAGCCAGTTATAAATACCATTAAGTATAATGAGATAAGCTAATTTAAAAAATAGAACAAAAATTGAAGTTCAGAATCTATATGCTAGTTACTTCAGTATCAACATTTTAAAATTAGAATTATACCATAATATTTATGTCATGTCCAAGTAAATGAAAATTTATGTTTAATAGATTTAAATTACCTAGATATTAGGCCTTGATTTAAAGCAGAGTAGGCTTTAAATTTTCTGTATAGCAAATATATAATTTTACCTCTTTTTCTTTTCTAGAATTCTGGAGGTGGAAATGGAGTTGATCTTTCAATGCTAAATGAGGCTCGCAATATGGTGTCAGATCTTCTGATTGATCCAACCCTTCCCCCACAAGTCATTTCTTCCCTACGGAGTATCAGTAGCTTGATGGGTGCTTTCTCAGGTTCCTGTAGGCCAAAGATTAATCCTCTCACACCATTTCCTGGATTTTACCCCTGCTCTGAAATAGAGGACCCAACTGAAAAAGGAGATCGAAAACTTCACAAGGTCAAGATACAGTGATCAGCAAGCCCTATTTGTTACATTTAATATTATTTTCAAATTATATTTGCTCCTTTAACTCTTATATAAATGGGATAATTTTGGAAGGTCTAGCTTCTTCTACACTGTATTGAACCTCTTGAGACTTTAGAGGTAGTTACAATAAATTCAAATAATTCTAGATAGGTATTCATTTTTATTCTAGATAACTGCTATAATTGGAAGTTATAACTCAAATGATAACAACTGTTTTTTCATTATTTTTGTAGTTATTGTTGTTAATAAGTAGAGAACCCCAAACAAGTTTAATTATTGTTGCTTATACAAACTAGAGTGAAATCATTTTATTCTTTAGAATGTAGGAATTGTTCTTGTTGAAGAACCAAAAGGAAATAATTTTTATAGTTTTCATTTTATGATTTACATAGCATTTTTTTAAAAATGATTTTTCACATTTTTAATGCTATAGGCACTGATTTTTCTATCATTAGCTATGGGATTAGTTTTTATTTAAATTTGTATGTTTCAAAATAGGATTTCCTTTAGAAAATCATAAGTAGTATTCTAAATAAGTATACAGTGTGCTTTTTCAAAGTGTTTTTGTACTTGATTTATTTGGCTATTAACGATATCTTCACTAATAGCTAAAACTACAAACATTTTACAGATTATTTTAGCTTAACTACATTATTCTACAGATAAGGAAACTAACCAAGAGAAAATGAAATTCAAATCAGTTAATTGTGTTAATTGTAATACTCTATACAGAGCTTAGGCAAAACTAAATAAAGATTTTGGAGAGATTTTGATATTCAGTTAATTTCATTTTGCCAGTTCTTAGCATTAGTGTTCAGAACTGTTGAAACAATTAAGCAAGCCCAATTAGGTCAAAAAAGGGTTTGAAAAGTATTATGATGACAATCTAGATCATAGGTATTTATGTGATACTTTTAGTTTTCAAAAGTTTATACAGCACCTATGCTGGTCAAAATCCAAGTAGCAATAGTATTTAATTATATGGCATTTTTTCAGCACTTCAACCTTATGAAAAAGAGGTTAATCACAAGAATCCAAAAGAGATAGCAATAAATTCATCAATGAAATAGCTCTTTAATATATTTTTGAGTTAGTATTCATTCAGTATGTTGCTCTTTGTTTACATTTTCTATTGACATTTGATATTCAGAATTGTTATTCTTAATCATAAAAATCATTATGTCAATCTTATGTTTTTTACTGTGTTTACTATATAGAACAGTGTACTGGTAAAATTTTAGAAACATTTTAAACAATGAAATTAATTAATAGGATTCTAAATACCTCATTTCCTGAGCATTCTAGTTAATCAGGCCTATTTTTGCTACAAGTATCTACTGATAGAAGTAATTCATATAAGAAGCAGGAAGTAACTCTTATTCCTTTTCTTTTATTCTTTAAATTCCTCATTAGAATATCATATCTAATTTGTCTCTGCTTTTGGAAAAGAATGTAAAAAGCCTGATGTTACTTCAGAAAAGAGCAACAGCATTTATGAAAAAACAATTAGTAAGGAAAAGGGAATTGGAACAGATAATTTAATATAAAACTCTTATATATGTGTTAAAAACTAAGAAAGATTATAGAGACCTAAATTATAGCCAGTAAGGATTATGTTACATAAAAAAACTTTTTCACTGCAAGTCTAACTAGCCTTGAGCCTTTACAAAATCAATATTCTGGGGAAAATTTAAATGTGACAGATATTTATCTCTTTGAGATAGTAGTTTCAGTGACTGCTGCTAAGAGAAATTTGTAAGAAGCAGGAATTGTCTAAAGTAAATCTCAATAAAATAAATACTTGTTCACAATGGTCAACTATGAAATATTTTGGTTAGCTGTACATTTGGATTAATTGGGAATATATTTTTTAATTAGAGTAATTCTTAGTAATGCTAAGGGTGTTCTGGATTTAATTTAATCATTAGTTCAGAAGTTAGCTCAGAATCCTGCAGTTTCTCCAGATTAACCTCTATGTATATTAGATAGCATTGTATAGAAAATATAAAAGGTTTAGGATATAAGGCTGATCTTCCTGTTCATAATGTTTTACTTGGAAGTTGTCTTTCATGGTAAATCTTTCACATCCACTTTTTAAATTGCCACTTGTTTCATGAAGAAAATCTAGTTAAACTGTGGAGCATTCAAAAATAGTTTCTTAGGAAAAAGATAAATAGAGCAATAATATAGAATGCGAAATTTGGAGGAAAATTGACAGATTTTCAGAATAAAATGTGCTTTTTCTCCTGGATTTGTTAAAAATAGAATTTGTTTTGATATTTGTATGTGCCATCTTCACTATTATATATACAACATATTAAGGAGTGCCAATTTTAACCATTGTTAAATTACTCAACAGATACTGAATAGTAGGAATAGTTTACCGACACCACAGCTGAGGAGAAGTTCAGGAACTTCAGGTCTGCCGCCTATTGAACAGTCTTCTTCAAGGTGGGAACATAATAATAGCATGTGGCCTCAGCAAGGATTTGGTGTTTCCAGGTAAAATCTCCAGAACCTTTTAAAGAAACTGATTCTAATACATTCACTTTGTTTCTGTGAATAAAGTTTGAAATAGTCCTAAAAGAAATGGGATTATTTTATGTATAGGTCAGCATGGGTAGTAATAAGATGGCATAATAGAGAAACTGATTCTTAAAAAGAGGCTAGTATGCCTTCTCTCAAATGTAGGTAGGCTGGGTACAAAGCATGCCTTAAGAACATGGGTCAGTGAGAAAGTTTAAGGAAATAGGCTACTCTTCCAAACCCTATTCCTGCTAGAGGGCTGAGTCTGCTAATATGTTCTATATTCTGTTGAGCATTTACTTGGAATTTAAGTGTTAATCCTACAGATGAAGGGCATCAGTAACTACAACTAAATGAGGCTGGGAAACGCAAGAGCTGAAATCTTCTGAATGTATACTGTTAACAAATTAGGATTCAATTCTTCATCTTTTGAAGGCCAGAGCTTTATAGTTTCATGTTCAAAACAGTAGATGGCAGGATTGGATCACAGCTCTAGATGCTAAAATTTATGTTGACATTTATATGTGAAATCTGACCAGATAATTAAAATTTTCCAGATTCTCTTGTGGTTTATTAATTTGAATCTTCTGTAATACATTCAAGTAGACGAATGCTACTTTTATAAAAGAAAAAGTAAATGAAATGATATGTAAAATGGGAGTGGATTGAAGTATGAAGTATAAGGAAAAAACATTTGCCCAGAGCCTAAACATGATAGTCTTTTTTTTTTTTTTTTAATGGAAGCAGGATGTGGGGAGGTGAGTGATGTCAGGAACTGAAAATATGACAGATGTTTCTTAAACTTCATCTTGAGACTATTGGTAGGTTAAAAAATTATGGAAATGATTCTGTTTTTTAACTTTGTATCACACTAATGTAAATTCAACGTATTTGCAGTTAAGGTCATTTTTATTCTGCTGCCTCAGATGATTGATATTAAAATTGAAACTCTGAGAAGTGTGCATATGTTGTAGGCAAATTCTAATCATCCCTTACAGATATATTCATTCAACTCTCATTAAAATAAACCCATATGCCTCATAAAGGATTTAGAAATTGGGAGAATAATTGATTGGGATGTTAGATGCATCTACTTTAAAGAGACCAAGCTTGAAGTGATTTATTTTTCCAGTGTGCAGAAGCCAAGTCTCTCAGTAATAAATTTCTAAATGTACTTTGAACATAGTGTAAGATGGGAATATATGAAGCAAAGTACAACTACTATTCCATTTCAAATTCAAGTCTCTAGATTAGTGCTGTCCAATAGAAAATTTTGTGGTGATAAAAATGTTTTATCTTCACTGTTCAATATGGTAGCCACGAGCTACATGTTGAATATTGATCACTTGAAATGTACCTACTATGTCCAAGGAACTGCATTTTAAATTTGATTAATTTTAATTAATTTTAATTAAAATGTAAATAGCCATATGTCACTAGAGGCTACCATATTGGACAGCCCAGCACTAGATCTTTAAAGCAGATGATGTTTTGTTTTATTCAGGTGGGGCCAGACCCTTCAGGGCAGAGAAACTTTAGGTTTTTTATTTGTTTGTTTGTTTTTTAGGAGGTACCAGGGATTGAACCCAGGACCTCAAAAATGGGAAGCAGGAGCTCAACCACTTGAGCAACATCCACTCCATGAACCTTTAGGTTTTAATAGCATAAAAGTAATAGACTTGTGACTCTGGAATCATGAGGCATTCATCTTGACTTTATTAGAGTACTCTAGAAGTGAGATTACATACCCTAGATTTTTTAGTCTTGATTTGAACTCAGTTTTGGACTCTGATCACAACTTCCCTGATTATGATTTCAACATGATTCTAACATTGAACCTCTCATTCCTGAATCTGTGCCTGACCAAATTTCTCTTCTCTCCAGTTGGCTTTTTATCTGTTATTGTTGTTCTGCCCTTATTTCCTGGCATAATGCTAGTATCCTCTAGTTCAGTGATTGCTTACAAAATTGATTTACCTAGAAAACTTGGCATTATCTTTGCATCCTGCCACCTTATTCTAAAGAGGTCATTTGTCAAGTCTATCTCTACAGAATCTTTTCCTCTCTATTGCCTCTTCTCCTTTATCATGTTGCCTATACTATTTCATGCTTTCATTGCTGCTTACCTGGGTTATTGAACTAGAGGTGTCCAAATTTGTAGCCAAGGATTCAAAACCCTGTTATTCCCTCTTGGCAAAGCTGCACCCTTACTTGGAAAAAGTAAAAACTGTAGGAACCTCCTACACTAGAGAGACTGCCTAACCTATTTGTGATTCATTTCCATAAGTACTCTATAATCAAATCTAATAACTTTATGCCTGGCAAGGGTATGTACCCCATATAATGTACTTGGGAACCAGTTTCTTAATTCCATTTCTTAAAATTTATCAGAGGTTTATACCAAGGTTACCATAGCAAGCCCAGACACAATTTGATACCCAGAGATTCAGGAGGGTTAATGGTGTCATCCCTCTCAGCTTCTTAAGAGAATGGCTTTGTAAATCCAGCTGTCATAGTGCCAACAGGTTTATACACCTGATTAAAATGAAAGAAAAGAAAAACCACAAAGCTATACAGACCTTGTTAAGATAATTTATGCTGTCTAGAAGTTAACTCTCAACACGTGGCTTAACTTTATGACATCCATTGTAATGTTTATGCTTTTGGCTTGATGACTCCCTTCCCAAGTCGGGCTTTAAACACCTTCCTACCAACTATTAATATTTATTGGGACTACTAGCCTGTTTCCTGTCTTGCCCTCTACCTTTTTTTGGCATTGCTTTATGTAATCTCATTGAGGTGTTTACTTATCTGGCTCTGGGACAATAATTAATGAGTGACTTCTGGAACAAAACTGAGAATTTATAATTTGACCTGGACCTCTTAATTCTAAATGGCTAAATGAATATATACTTCAATTATTAGAAGAGTGTGGAGCAGTGCTGTGGGTCTATTCTGAAAAGGAGAAAATCCTTGTCTTTCTTTTGAATGTTAGCCAAAGAGTGGACCTTGGTAGAAAACACAAATTTTTCTGTTTGAATATTGCCCTGGATGATATTGTTACTCCCATTACACATATAGACAATGAATACTCATATATAAACAATGATAGAACATTGATAGGCAGATGAGTTTGTTGTGCAATATTATTTGTATATTGCCTTCTTTTATAACCTTGTCAACAAATTAATATACTACTGTTTTGAGAAAAAATTTTGATTAGAATTTAAAGGCTAGAAGTCACCTTAGAAACCTTTTTTTCTAAATCCCTAATTTTTACAGATGGATAAACACATAAAAAGAATCAGAATTGTGATGTGGAAAGTCCATACGTTTTAGATTTAGAGAAATAGAAAGTTGAATTCTAGCTCTTCCACTTATTAGCTGTGTGAAATTTGGGGTCATTACTTAGTCTCTTTAATCCTCAGATTCCTTATCTGTAAGTTAGAAATAACAATAACTAAGTAATAGGGTAGTTCAGATGATTAAAAGAGGTGACACGTATAAAGTACATAGAACAATGGATGATATCTACTAAATACTCAATATAATACATGTTATTGTTGTTTTTGTTAATATCAATAAAGGAGTTGTAATGAAGTGGTTGCCAACTGCTTTTATATGCCTTTTGTTTGTAACACAGAACCTTTGTCACCCATGGAGTTACAGAGCAAACTAAGATTTCTAGAAGAGGACCCAAGGGGAGCCTTAGAAGCAGGGGGTTAGATAACAAAAGAAAAAGAAACCATTTACTGGAAATTGGGGAGCAGAAACCATATGTTCTCTGGTTGCTTAAGAATAGGGACATAGGGGGCCGGCTGTAGCCCAGTTGGTAGGGTGCCGGTTTACCACATAGGAGGCCCCGGGTTCGGTTCCCGGGGCCTCCTCGAGTGGGCAGACTGCCTTGAGAAGGCAAGCCGCCACGGGCAGGGCAAGCCCCTGCGGGCAGGACAAGACCCCGTGAGCAGGCAGGCCGCCGTGCGGTGAGCTGACTTGGCGGGTTGCCGCACCGGGGTGCGGGGACAAGCAGACACGGAAGAATGCAAGAATGAACTCAGCAAGAACAAGCAGAAAGTGGGGGGGGATATGCAATAAATAAAAAAATAAACCTTTAAAAAAAAAGAATAGGGACATAAAGAGATGATCATTCATTTATTCTAAAACATCTGTTGAACCCCCTATAGGTATTGTGCTGTATCCACTGTGAACGTATAGATGAGTAAGACATAACCTCTAAAGGAAATCACAAATGAGTGTGTGTGTGGGGGGGGAGAATTTGTAAGCAGTAAAATTATAATACAGTATAGGTAAGTCCTATAAGAGAAACATGAACTAAAAGGTCACAGTGAAAGATCTTCCCTTATAAATGGGGTGTGGAGTGCAGGAAAGATGGAAGGAGTTGGAGAGCAGCTCATTGAGAACTTAGTTCAGACAAATAAAAGTCTAGTGAAACTAGACAGAGAATCTTGCTTTGTCCTTGAGCCTGTGACAAATTGCCCAGATCAGAAATTGGCAAACAGAAGAAAACATGCCATGACTATCTAAGGAATATCTAACTTTTATGGTGTTTTTGCTATAAGCATGGCATTGGCCCAAAAGTTTTCATATATACCAACTCATTTAGTTGGTAATAGATATATTAAACTGCATTTTATGTATCACATTGGTGCACTATGACTGCCTACCATTATATGATTTCTTCATAAGAGTCCTAAAACCTATAGTTAAATATTTCAGTTGTAGGAGATGACTGGCTTAAAGTATAATATCTGTGAGGAGAGGGAACAGGAAATAATGAAAACTATACTTTAGGCCACTGGTTCTCAGTGAGGTCCCTGGATCAGACGCATCACCTGAGAACTGGTTAGAAATGCAAATTATCTCTACCCACCCCAGACCTACTGAATTAGAAACCCTGGGAGTGAGAGAAGCAATTTCTGTTTTAAGATGTCCTCCAGGTGGTCCTCATAAACTGCTTTAGATTTGGTGTTGGCAAATTATAACTAGTGACACTAATCTGGTCCACAGCCTATTTTTGTAAACAAAATTTTATTTAATAAACCTCACCCATTCATTTACTATTGTCTGTGTCTATATTAGTAGAGTTGAGTAGCTGCAACAGAGATTTTATGGCCTGCAAAGCCAAAAAAGTATTTACTGTTTGGTCTTTTGCAGAAAAAGGTTGCTGATCCTTGCCTGCCAAACCCTGAATGCATAGGCAGATATTTCCTAAATGAATTGAAGACCATGAAGAAAAAAAGAGGGAAATGTCTCATCATTTTAAAATTCTTAACCTGTTATGTTTCTCTTTTAGTCAAGGATGCTATCTAAATGGGCCTTTTAGCTCAAATCTACAGACAATCCCAAAGCAAAGATCATCTTCTGTATCGCTGACTCACCATATAGGTCTGAGAAGAACTGGTAAGAAATCATTCTCTATGATTTAATATGGGAAGTCTCAAAGTATATGGTAGCACAATTTTGTTTCATTACACATATCTAATTTCGAATACCATTTCAGCTGTTGTAAATCAACATGACTAGGTGGGGTGGCTTATTTATTCAGTAAGCACTTTTGAAGCACCTACTACATACCAGGTACTTTGTGAGGCACTAGGGGCCCAAAGATAAAATATAGAACTCTTTTACTAACCTGAATAGTTGCAGATCCAGATTCATATATCTAGAACAAGGGAAAATCCTTGGGAAAAGGTGTTTCTTCTGTAGAATGCTAGTTGTGGAGAAAAAAAATATATTAGTATGAGAATAGGAAAGATCCTGTCTATATTCTCGTCATTCTAATTGAGGAATTTTCTTTAAACCAGAAGATTATAAAATGCTTTAAAATTTCTTAGATGGGGGCCGGCTCGATAGCCCAGTGGATAGGGCACCGGCATACCACATGGGAGGCCCCGGGTTCAATTCCTGGGGACCTCTCCTAGCAGGCAGACCGCCTTGAGAATGGCAAGCTGCCATGGACGGGCCGGAGCCGCCGTGGGCAGGGCAAGAAGCTGCCACGGACATGGCAAGAGCCGCCACAGGCAGGGTAGGTCGCCCGCGGATGGAGCGCAGCCAGCCACCCGCGAACTGAAAGCCGGCCGTGAACGGACGCAGAGACCGCTAACAAGCGGGGAAAAGCCGCGCCTGCGCAGTGACCATTCTCAGCGCGTCGCCGCAGCGGGGGAAAGGGGAGATATGTAATAAAATAAATAAATCTTAAAAAAAAAATTTCTTAGATGAAAGACATTTTATAGATATAATGAAGCAATAGTAGAGCAACATTGATATTCTGCTTTTAAAATATATGTCTGATATTAGGGCAATGGGATATACAATCACAAAATTTATTTATATGCAATGTCTGATACACAACAAAAATTATAAAACATCTGAAATAGGAAAATGTGATTAATAAGCAAGAAAACAGGCAGTAGAAGATCTACATATGATCTTGATGTTGGAGTTTAAAATAACAATACTATTTTAAAGGAATTGGAAGGAAAAATAGATCATTTGAACAGAGAACTGGAACACAAAAAAGAAGCAATGGACAGTCTAGGATTGAGAAATGCAACTGATGATATGGAGAGCTTATTGGAAGGGCTTAAGAGCAGATTGGATGAGTTTAAGATGAGATAGGACAGTTTTGGAAAACAGGATTAGTGAATTTGAAGACAGAATTATAGAAATTATCTAAACTAAAGCTCAGAAGAGAAAAATACATAAATGAACAGTGTGAGAGACATATGAGACATAGTAAAATATTATAAAATCCTTGTAAATGGAGTCCTGAAAGGAAAGGAAAGACAATGGTGGCAGAAACAAAATTTAAAGAGAAAATGTCTGAAAATTTTTCCAAAACAAATTAAAGAAAGCAACTGTGGAGTGAGTTGCTACATGGTGTATTATGGGAACACAGACTCAGGAAGAACAGAAACTTTAAGCAAATGATTGCTTTATTACTGCATAAAGAGTCCTAAAGAGTAGGGAAAGAGATCCCATTGTGGCTGGTCTCCCAGGGAGGCCAACTGCTCAGGTCAGGGTCAGTGGATGGCAGCTTCACATGCCCCACTTCTCTTTGAAAAGGACTGACAAATCTGTGCTGTCAAGGGTAGAGTATTTATATGACCCAGGAGGAGAGGGCCCTGCCACTGAGAGTTCCTTCCCTGATAAGCATCTGGGGCTCTAGGTTTCTGTGTTCAAGGTATGGTTGGGCCTCTTCATTAGACCTAACATCTCTCCTGGAGGCTGTGGAATGGAAACAGACTGAAATATCTGTGCATAATAGAAAAGGAGGTGTGTGGGGGGCTGGTGTAGGCAAGGGCTGAGAGATGGCTGCTGAGGGTGTATCTATGACTTCCCTAGCAGAAACCAACCAATTCATGAAACTTGGTGAACTTCAAGTAGGGTAAATATAGAAAAAAAATCATAGCTAGGCATAACATAGTCAAACCATTGAATAATAAAGATACAGAGAATATCTCAAAAGAAACCAAAAGAAAAAACAAGTTATTTTCCATGGGACAATACTTTGACTGACTTTTCCATAGCACTTATGGCTGCCAAAGACAATGGAATAATATTTGGGAAAAAAAAATTACTAAGCCACAATTCATTATCCAATGAAAATATCCTTTTAAAAAGTGAGCTTTTTCATACAAATAAAAGATAATAAAATTTATTGCTAGCATATCTACACTATAAATATTGACCAAAGGAAGCTCTTTATGTATAGGAGGAAAATGATCTAGATGGAATCATTGAATTGCAGGAAGGAATGAAAAGCACTGGTAAGCATAAACATGTGGGTGAGAAAAATGGATGATTTAAAGCAATAATAATAAATTCCTTGTAAGGTTTATAATATAGGTAGAAGTCAAATATATGCAATAGCATTAAGAGTGGGAAAGGGTAAATGGAGTTAAACTTGTTGTAAGGTATTGCCATGCCTGAAAAGTAGTAAAAAGTTCTAATTTAAGGGAGACTAATACTTCAAAGATATGTTATAAAATGCAGGGTGAAAATTAAAAGAATTATAGAAAAATGTATAACTAAAGAGCTAATACAGGAGGTGAAGTGAAATAATAAAAATTATGCATGATTAATCCAGAAGAATCCAAGTAAAGAGAAATAAAGAAAAACAGAAGGAGCAAATAAAAAAGAAAAATCAAGATGGTAGATTAAACACATTATATTACATTAAATATCCACCTTAGGGACTGGGGATGATCTGATATAACATGTTATATTACCTAAAATGTCTAGTTTTCAAAAAATTGGATCATACATTCCTATTAAAAGATTGTCAGAGTGAATTTAAAACACAGACCCAACTATATACTATTTGCAAGAGATAAATTTTAAATATAAGCAAACAGATAGATCTGATCTTAAATAAAATCCATGTATACATTTGGCAATTTTAATTCACCACACTCATTACCTAATAGAATAAGCAGACAGAAATATCATTATAGATATGTTGAACACTAGAGCATGATTAACTGACTGGACCTAATTAATTATGAAACAATACACCCAAACATTACATGATACATATTTTTTCCAAAGACACATAAAACATTTTCTACAACAGACCATTTGTGGGGCTATAAAGCAAGTCTCAATAATTTTCACAGGGTTAAAATGATGTATATAGAAAGTTTGGCTTCTTGAATGGTGGAGGGAAGAGGATCTTGGCGAACTCATTCTCATGCTTAAACAACAAAAAAGCAATCATTTCAGAACTGTGGAAATTAATAAAGGCCAGAGAATGAATTGGAAATTGCCTATCCAAGGGGAACTAGTGAACCTTGCCTAAACAGTGGTTTCTGTGACATTTTAATTTGTGGGTTTTCCCATCCCCCCTCCCTCCCCAGCACAGCAAGATAGCCAAAAGCCAGTGACTTTGTAGCCATTGGAGAGATCTGTCCTCTTTTGGAGCTCCATTAAAAGCATCATCCAAAGAGGACAGTAAATATTTTGTCCAAACTTACACCATGGAAAATCTATATTTCCAGGATATTATGGCTGTTTATTTGACTTAATGCTAAGTTCATTGGAAAAAAAAAAATCCCTACCCCAGGGCATGTTCCAAAGATAGCAATCTGGAGGCAACATTGCAACTGCATAAGGCTGTGATTTTAGTTGGGACAAAGAGCCTAGCTGGGAATTTAAAAGGAAATCCCTGAGACTAGATGACCATAGGGAACTTCTAAAAGCTTAGACGTTCCTGGGGATCTAAAAGGCTGCATAGATATGCGCCACTGTGCACACACCTAGTAAAGATTTGGGAAAGGAGGAGGCCCATGTGGCTTACCTGTAGCTGACCTTGAAGCCCTGCACAAGCTGGAAGTGAAAGCTACGGCTGTCCTGTAAACTGCCTGAAGTTTGAAGTTGTGTCTTTTCACACTGATCCCCTTGGTAAAAGATTTAAATTTATGACATTGATGTGGAGACAGTGGCCACTGGAGATGCTGAAGTCATGGAGAGGGAAAAAGAGGTAATATGGGGGCATTTTCAGGACTTGGAATTGACCTGGATGACATTGTGTTGACAAATAAAGGCCATTATATATCTTGTCATAACTTATAAAATTGTGCAGGAGAGAGTGTAAACTTCAATGTAAGCTATAATCCATGCTTAGTGGCAGTGCTCCAAAATAGGTTCATTAATTGCAATGAATGTATCACACTAATGAATGAAGTTGTTTATGTGGGGAAAAGTGGGAGGTGTGGGGAATAGGGCATATGGGAATCCCTTATATTTTTTAATGTCACATTTTATGTAATCTAAGTGCCTTTTAAAAATAAATAAAAAATATACTAAAAAAAACTTATTACAAATTATTAACTGACCACTAAGTAATACTGACCCAATGGTGTCTCCTAGGAAGCTAAGCTTAAAAAATCAAAAGAAATTAAATTTTTTAAAAAGCCAGCAGAGAATTCAGTGGTCACATACTACAGGACAAAAGAAATCTACATAATTTGTCCAGTAAAATTGTTAAACAAATAATCTCAAAGGAAACAAACACAGCCAGAAACACCAACAAATCTTGGGGGTAAGGATGGATCTGATACCAGGGTTGTTGCAATATATTATCTAAAATGCCCTGGAATTAGATAGCAGTGTTAGTTGCACAACTCCATGAATATACTAAAAGAAAAACAACAACAAACACCGAATTCTACAATTTTAAGAAGGTAAATTTTTTAGTATATGAATGATAGCTCAATGTCAAAAGAACCGCTACTGCAAATAGAAAGAGTAGAGCTTTATTAACAGTATAACAATTCACGAATTGGGCAACACCAAGTAAAAACAGGTGTTACAACGCATTTGAGGGACATTGGGACTCTATAGTCAAAAAAAAAAAAAAAAAAGACGGGAAATGGTGGTTGTCAGGGAAGTTCTGTTCTAGTGGAACATCGAGGCAGAAGGAAACTTGTCTGAAACTGACTGGTCAGAGCTTAGGCATCTTTTGCTTGTCCTGTTTCCTGTATGTCTCTTTTTCCAACCTGTGCATTCCTGAAGTCTGAGCATAGGTTGTCCACCTTGTGCACTTCCATTGCCTGGAACCATTTTTTTAAAATGTTAAGAACCCCTGTTCTAGAGTGAGTCTGCAAGCAAGTAATAATCTAATGTAATCACAGGAGTGAGTTCCTATCACCTTTGCTGTATTCTATTGGTAAGAAGCAAGTCATGGTCTTCCCACATGCAAGGCAAGGAGATTATACAAAGGCTTGAACACCAGGCGGGATCAATGGAGTCCACTTTGGAGTCTACCACAAAAGCCCAACAGAAAATGAGCACTTAAGAAGAGATTGGCCTGCAAACACAAGGAAGGTGCTCAACCTCATGAGTTTTCAGGAAATTAAAAAATGAAAGCACAATGTCCTTCTGGTCACTTTCAGAGTCCTGAAAGACAAAGAGTGACACCAAATGTTGGTGAGAATTTGGAGCAGCAGAAGCTATCATACTGGGAATATGTATAATGACTTTGGAAAATAGTTTAATTCTATCAAGTAAAGTTGAGTAATTCCATTCCTAAGAATATACACTGGTGAGATACATGTAGATGTATGACAGAATATGGGTACAAGTATCTTCATAGCCATATTGTTTGTATTGTCCCCAACCCAGAAATATCCCAAATGTCTATCAACACTTGACTGGAGAAATAAAATTGTGTTATATTCATAACATAGAATTTTATATAGCAAGGAAAATGAATGAATTACAGTGACATGCAACGGCATGAAAGATAAAGACCAGTATGAACATTTTATTCATACTCTTAATATCTACCTGTTATGGGTCGTCCTGCCACAGGGTGTTTACTCAGCACTTAATGATGATAACTAATATGGTCTACGTTCTGCTTAAATTCCTAGGATGTCTTCACGTTAGCCCCAAGTAGTAACTGATTTCATCATTCAATTGTAAATATTTTGATTTCTTTAATGAAGGAAAATGTTCTTTATAAACATATAAAATTAAACAGTACACATGCACATATATTTATTTATCTATCTCCTCTTTTTTTTAATTTTTAAGGTGCTTTGCACAGTCTGAGTCCTGTGAATTCTCCCAGCCAAGGTCCAGTATCTGCTGGCACTCTAACTAATCGGTCACCCATAGAATTTCCTGATACTGCTGATTTTATTACTAAGCCAAATGTTATTTTACACAAATCTCTGAGCAATGCCCTCAATACACCGGATTTTTATCAGCAGCTTAGAAACTCTGATAGCAATCTATGTAACAGGTAAGTTTCTCCAAATGGTTAATATTTCTGGTTTGAAATTTAGGTTATTTTAATAAAGTGTTACCAGTTTTCTAGTTCTATATTAATTATAATATAGAACTAGAATGATGGGTTAAGACTATATCCTCTTATTTGTCCAACAGTTTTTATTCTAAATAAACTTGATCTCATGTCCGTGCTATTATTCCTCTGCCAATTAAATGATGTCCATCTGAGGTAAAGTATTTTGGTGTTGTAACCCATTATAAGAGATCAGTAAATCTATAGAGAATTGATTTAGTATATATCACTTTAGTGCCTATTCAAAAGTACCCAATTCATCTGGTGTTCAACTTCATTTCTGCTTCTACGGTAATATAGTTTACTTCATTCCAATGGTGACTTTCAAAAATACATTATTTCCTTAAGGGACACATGGATGCTTTCTAAGATAAACCCTATTTAATTTATAGAAAGTTTAGAATATTGGTTAAATATTATGTAGTTTTTCTAATTATGTTTAGGTTAAAACTTACTTCATTTATGATATATATTTATATGTTTTTGTTTTATAAGCTGTGGACATCAAATACTGAAATATGGTTTGACTTCTGAATCAGAATCTGGTACAGACTGCCACAGTGGGGAAACAGGTGAGACTGCAAAAGTCATATGAGTTTGAGTTTAAGAGCAATTTCTTATGTATTTTTTTAGAAAAGATAAATGAATAGGTTTCACTTCAGTTTACCCATCTTTAAAATGCAGATAATATTTGTACCTACTTCAAAGAGAAGTTATTAAGAACTAATTATAAAAAGTAGATCGTGAAACATGTAGTGTTCTTAGATTATGGCTAGGGTTCAAAAATAGTGAAAGTAATTAATGTTACAATTTGTACTAAACAAACTAAGCCCAAAAGGATTTCCATAAATTTGCTTTCTTATGGCACAGAAAGGAAGCGTTTTAAAATTTGGTTAATTTTCTGAAATGTTTTATATCCTCAAACCAGAAATATTGTTGGTGATGAAATTATAGTTGTTTTACAACTTTAAAAGTTTCTGGTAATAGTGAACCTAGGTTACTTAGACCAAAATTGCCCCTGGGGGCAGCTAGGAAATTTGGACAAATTATTGAAAAAAAAATTTACTTGAAACCATTGAAGATCTAACAAACTCCTAAGAATTACAAATACAAGATCTGAAGGAGGACTGAGGTTCAAGCAGGTTTCTTGGCAATTCCTCAGGAGCCAGTGACTGATAGGATGAGCAGTGCTTTTGACAGCTTCATGGGACTAAGGGGTCAGAGGTTAGGGTTGAAGGCCTCCCATGGTGGAGATAACTTGGTGTGCCCTGAAGCGCTGGACCCTGGGAATAAAGGTAAACCAGAGTTACATAGGCCCTTTCAGGGATTATAGGCTTATCTCAGTCCTTGAAATTGAACTAATGTAATCTTGGATTGTTAGTGCATCCAGGAATTGGGCAGAAGCACACCTGTCTGGAGGAAGATAACATTTCCGAGGTTCTCAAATTAATTCTTCAAACATTTTGTAAATGCAGTGTCCCAACACACACACACACACAAATAATCAGATAGTCTATGTAGTCTACTTGTTCCAAATAAAGTAGCAGACCTATGCTCCCACTGAGAACAACTTTAAATATTGTAAATATATATATATAGAAAACAGCTCTTGACAAGCATTAGAATGCAACTGGGCTAGCTAAATATTAAAGCGCTAAGATTCCATAGGAAAGGGAACCTTAGAGAAGTAAGCCCAACATTCTGCTTGATTTTTTTTCTCTCTAGTCATTTACTGATTCCTAAACTGCAATGGGCAAGAGGCTAGGAAGTTTAGAGGCTAAAACGCTAATCTGAGCTTTTGGCATTCTCATATTGTAAGGAGATGAAACTGGTGCTCAGAGCCTGCCAAGAAGGAGGGGTGCTGGTAAGCACAGAATGATATATTAATTGATTTTAAGATTGCCATTGTCATAAACATATCATAAAAATAGAATAGGGAACAAAAACAACATACTCATCTTAATGGATACAGAAAAGCCATTTGACAAATGCAATACCCATTGTTGATAAAAACTGTCATCAAAGTAGGAGTAGACTACAACTTCTTTAAATTGATAAAGGGCATGTAAACAATAGCCCATAGCTAACATCATACTTAACTGTGAAAGACTGAGTGCTTTTCCTCTTAAGACCAGGAGGAAGGCAATGATGTCTGTTCTCACCATTCTGTTCAGTTTTGGAGGTTTTAATTAGTGCAGTCAGACAACAAGAGGACAGTAAAGCCATCCAAAATGGAAAGGAAGAAATAAAACTCCCCTATTCACAGATCACATGATCATTATGTAGAAAATCCCAAGGAATCCACATATACTAAAAAAACTACTAGAACCAGTGAAGAAGTTTTAAAATGTCACAAACTACAAGATCACTATACCAAAATATATTATATTTCTATATACTAGTAATGAATCATAAGAAAATAAGTCCATTCACAATAGCATTAAAAAGAACAAAATAGAGTAAATTTAACAAATTAAGTGGAAGATTTGTATAGGTATACTGAAGCTATAAGACATTGTTGAGAGAAATTAGAGAAAATCTAGATTATCTGAGACATATTTCATAATAATAATTGGAAGACTCAGTATTGTCAATAGGACAATTCTCCAAACTGTATCTGTAAATTCAATGCAATCCTTATCAAATTCTAGCAGGTATTTTTATAGAAATAGATAAGTTGATCTTAAAATTTATGTGGAAATACAAAAGACCTACAATAACCAAAACAATTTTGAAAAAGAAGAGCAAAGTAAGAGAACTTAAAGTACTCAATGTCAGAGCTATAAAGATACTATAATCAAGACAGTGTGGTATTAGGACAAGGGTGGGCATATAGATCAATAGAACAGAACATTTAGGGTCAATTGAGTTTTCACAAAGGTGCTCAGACAATTTAATAGGGAAAGGAGAGTTTTTTTCAATAAATGGTGCAGGGACAGTTGGGTATCCGTACGCCAAAAGAAGAACCTGGACCCTATCTTCACAAAATACACAAAAATTAACTCAGAATGTTATCATGAGCCTAGCTAAAACTCTCAAACTTCTAGAAGAAAATATGGGAGAAAGTCTTTGTGACCTTCAGTTGAGTAAAGCTTTATTAGATACAATACCAAAAGTACAATCCATGAAAGAACAAATAATCCATAAATTGTACTTCATCAAAATTAAAAACTTTTGCATTTCAAGAGACATTAATAAGATAATGAGAAGAAAAATAAAAAATTGGAAGAAAATATTTGCAAGTTATTCATTTAATAAAGGACATGTATCCATAATACATACAGAACTCTTACAACTCAATTATAAGAAATCAGGCAAATGCAATTAAAAGTGAGCAAATGTGGCTCAAACAGTGTTGAGCACCTGCTTCCCACATGAGAGGTCCCAGGTTTGGTGAATCCTAAAAACAAACAAAGAAACGAAAACAAACAACAAGCCAACAAATGAAAAAACCAACTCAAGGAAGCCGGCGTGGCTTAGTGGTTGAGCATTGACTTCCCACATACGAATCCCGGGTTCAATCTGTGGCCCCAGTACCTCAAGGAAAAAAAAAGGGCAAAAGCTTTGAATAGACATTTTGGCTAAGGATATTTGGTGAAGAAAGTAAATGAATGCATTATAAGCATATGAAAAGATGCTGAGCATCATTAATCATTAGGGTGGAAATACAAATTAATACTAAAATGAGATAGGTCTACATTCACACTAGAATAAATATAATAAAAAAAGACAGAAAATACCAAATGTTGGCAAGAAGGCAAAGAAATTGGAACTCTTGTGCCTTGATGGGAATATAAAATGTTGCAGCAGTATGGAAAGTAGTTTGACAGTTTCTTAAAAAGTTACACATGAGTTTATCAGATGACCCTGCAATTTTACTGCTAGGAATCTACCCAAGAGAAAATATATGACCACTCAAAAACATGTATGTGAATGCTTAAAGCATCATTATTAATAGTCGTGCAAAACGGACACAATCCAAATGGCCATCAACTTGTGAATTGATAAACATCATTTGGTATATCCATATGATAAAATTCTACTTCACAATTAAAGGACTTAACTTTTGATACATGCTGCAACATAGATGAACTTCAAAAACATTATGCTAAATGAAAGAAGCCAGACTCAAATATAACGTATTGTATGATTCCATCTATATGAAATTCTAGAAAAGGCAAAATTATACAAACAATAATTAGAACAATGGTTGCTTGGGGCGAGAAAAACAATTGATTAATTCTCACAGTTCTTTGGGTTGACTCCTCAGCTAGGAGATTCTCACATGAGGTCTCTCATGGTTGCAGTCAGTTTTGACAAGGGCTGTAGTTGTCTGAAGGCTTAAAGGGCTGGATTTTCAAGATGGATTACTCACAGACCTTTTGGCTATTTACCAGTGCATCTAAATATTGCCTCTCATGTAAATTGGGCTTGTTAGAGCTTTTTGGCTGGATTCCAAGAGAGAAGAAAGTAGAAGCTGCCAGTCCAGTTAATTGCTCAGCCCAAAACAGGCAAAATGTTACTCTGCTGCATTCTATTAATCAGAACAATCATAAAACCTGCCCAGAATCCAGAGGTTTGGGAAATGAGTGCTCTCCATTGATGAATGAGTGACAAGAATACATTTCGGAAGAGTGTGTGGGATGATATAGAGTGTTGCAAACATCTTTGAAAAAGAAATTGCTGCAGTTATTTCAACTGTTTTATTATTATTTGTAAGGTGTAGTTATTGGCAGTTCAGATGATTGAAAATTAATCATGTGGTATATATCAAATGCTAACAATTTTTACAACATTGCTA
>PVKH010005799.1:0-21699 GCA_004027955.1 Chaetophractus vellerosus | reverse complement strand
ATGCCTGGCTTCCACGCTTCACAGGCACAGCTCCATGTTTCACGGGTGACTTTGCCATGCCCGTGGGGGCTCCGCCCTGCCCATGGTGGCTATTTTTTTGCCTTGCCCACAGAGGCTTTGCCCCACCCACGGCAGCTTGCCTTTCTCAAGGCTGTCTGCCCACTCGGAGAGGTCCCTGGGAACCGAACCCGGGGCCTCCCATGTGGTATACCGGCGCTCTTATCCACTGAGATACCTAGCTGGCCCCCAGATATAGACTATTTCATTACCTGAAAATATTCTCCTGTGCCCTTTTGTATTCAACCCTTTTCCTGCTTCCAGGCTTTTGCTAAACTTGATCTGTTTCTATCCCGATATACTTGCCTTTACTTGAATGCTGTGAAAATTGAATTAAACAGTATATATTCCTTTGATATTTGCTGCAAATTGTTGGAGTGCCTTTTATGATATTGGGAATTTTTCTTATATTATTATTCTACCAAGAGCTATTATCATAAGTAGAAGTTGATTTTTTTCAAAATTTTTTTGTATCAATTGAGATGAACATATGATTTTATATCTTTAGTCTTTTGATATGGCAATTTATACTGATTAAATATTTAGTTATAATGCAGTAGTATGTTAAATCTCTTTAAAAATAGTATTCACTGTTAAAACAAATACAGCCTACACACTGGGAGACTGGCATTTTCATTAATACTGACTGAGAAGACCTAGGATATGGGATTGTTTTCAACCTCCAGTTGAGTGACTTAAGGGCATGGATGTAATATTTATTTTGCATGACTGTCTAGGAGAGACTATTTCATAATTTATTTGGAGAAATAGAGCAGTCCTTCCTTCTACCCAACTGATGGAGAATAATGTAGACATAGTTAGGAACTATACACATAAGCAGAAGTCATTGAGAAAAAAGCACGCTCAGCACAGCCTCCTTGTAAAAGACACCTAGAGGAGAAAGAAGAAGAGCTCTAAGGGGGAAGGATCTACTTGCATTTCCTCTCCCTCAGAATCTGATGTGTACTTGGTTGCAACCTTGTTAGTTATCATAGGTTGGTGTAATGTCCTTGGCATGATGGATTTAAACATTTCTCATACCTAAGGCAATGATGAGGGTTAGAGGTGGGCATCCTGTTTACCCTTAGAAAGATGCACTATCAAAAACTTCATTGAACAGGAAGTGAGAGCTCTTTTGGTTCCAACAAAACACTTATTGACTATGCATGAGTAAAACACATAATGACTAATGCAGGGCATGGCTCAAATCAACCTGATGGCTCACTTGGAGATTTGCCCTATAAGAGGATATTAGCAGAGATATGATGAGACTGACCATTAGTGAGAATTACCTTACAGTGGATGGAAGAACCCCAACTAACTGAACTTTGATTTCATACAAATGAGAAGGGACCTGAAGTTTGTAATTCCCGAACATATTTCTTTTTCTTCTAGGGTCAAAGTCCTCAGTAGGACTACCAGGGCCCATATATATTTGATCTAGGAGTTAGAAATAGAGTTTCTGTGGTGAAAAGAAGGAGCCGTATGCAGAACACATGTGAACAGATTAAAAATAAATAGGAGAACTTGCATATGTTTTATTCATTCCAGAAGTCAGGCTTTAAGGTTATATGCATTATGGATACAACTTTGTATGATCTGTGAAGATCTATATATTCCTGACAAGTAGTAGTCTTAGCATTCTTCTGAAAGGAAAATCTGTGGGACAAGGATTATAGGAAATTGGATCAAAATTTAGAACATATGCTAAGAAGATTTTGTAGTGGAGGGACTGTCTGGAATAGCCACACAAAAAATTGGTCAAGAAGCTTTGAAGACCAAGGTCATATTGGAGTTCATAATTGTTGTTGACACCTTCTAGTGTATAATTGTATAATTTTCTTCAACATTGCATTTCATCTTAGATAAAGAGGTAGGAAGAGGATGACTCATTTATGGTTTAAATAATCCATTTAGTGTTATGTATTACACAGAAGCATAAAAAGGCTGTATTTGGAAATAATTTATTCTGATTAAAAATCAAGTTACAATGTAAATGTTGTCCCCTAGAGTTGTATAACACAGCACCATTAATTTGGGATGAGTTCTACATTTTCCTTTTCTGTCTTTCCTCCAAACCAGTAGATTTCTGGTTCACCCCAACTCTCACAATAATATGTCTACGCTGACTTCAACAGCTGGGATTTAAATGATGTGTTTTCAACAAAATACTTAGCCATCACACCATTATAGGGATTTTAAGAACTTTGCTTGTTTGTTTTTTCTACTCCTGAAGATTTATAGTGATCTACTGTCTATGTAAATCTATGGATTTTCCAATAACTGTGAAATTTTTTATGCCAATTAGCCAGTTCTTTTTTATCTATATTTGTAAAGGCAAAGAAGTTTCAACTTGGAATAAATTTTAGTCATCATGTATTCAAACACCGATAATATATGAATGATGAAACATTGAAGATTTAGATAGCAAAGGGATCAAAATATATTTAAACCCACCAGCTATGGCTGCAACCCAAAATCCTTTGCATTGGCCATGCTTGTTGTTAAAAAATGAATGGATTTTGTTTTTGTCTTCCCTATTCACTTTAAGTCTTACCCAAGATCATTCTTTGGCTCCAGAGCTTCCTCATGGCATTTTTCAATTCTGTATTTCTAAGCATGTAGATTAAAGGGTTTAACATGGTTGTTATCATAGAATAAAACACAGCCACTGTTTTGTCTATGGGGAAGGAGGTCATGGAATGAAGGTACACAAATATACAGGGTACAAGAATAAGATGACCATGGTAATATGAGAAGAACAGGTGGAGAGAGCCTTTCACTGTCCTTCAGAGCTGTGAGTTCTGAGGGAGCAAAGGATAAGGGCATTGGAAATGATAAGAATAGAAAAATTAGTGTATTAGTCAGCCAAAGGGGTACTGATGCAAAATAACAGAAATATGTTGGTTTTTATAAAGGGTATTTATTTGGGGTATAATTTTACAGTTATAAGGACATAAAGTATAAGTTACTTCCCTCACCAAAATCTCTTGCCTCATGTTGGGGCAAGATGACTGTTGAGATCTGTCAGGGGTTCAGGCTTCCTGAGATCCTCTCTTCCCTGGGCTCATTTCTCTCTGGGCTCAGTTGCTCTACTTTCTCCACAAGGTCAGCTGTAGACTATCAGGCAAATGGCACTGTTTCTGTCCACAGGTCTTGATTCTCTCTGGGCTTAGCTGCTCCGCTCCTCTGTGTGCTTACTTCCCTGGCTCAAGCTCAAAACTCCAATTAACTCCTCTGCTCTTCCATGTAGTTTTCTGTGTGATTCTCCACCTACCAAGAGGGCAGGGACTGAACATCTTACTGACATGGCCGAAACAAAGCTTTAATCATTATTTAATCAAGAAAAAGTGAAACCTCTGAATCCAATACAATCTAATGTGCAGACAGGTCAGTTTACAAACATAACCCAATATCTATTTTTGGAATTCATAAATAATACCAAACTGCTACACTCAACTCTCTGAATTCCAAAAACACATTACAGTATTCAAAAACCCTTATTTCAGTAACAACAGTAAGTACAAAATCATATCATAATCACTTTAAAGAAAATACAGTTTGTCTTGAGGCAAAGTCCCACGTGTCTGTAGACCTCTGAAACTTACAATACAATTAATCTGCTTTCAAAACACAAGTGGATGGACAAAGGACAAACATTTTCATTACAATAAAGAGAAATTGGGGGTGAAACATGAGTCAAAGGTCCTCTACATTTCAGTAAACCTGCAGAGTATCTTCCATTCAATTTCAAAGACTGATAGTCATTCTTAAGATGACGATTTCTTCTCTCTGGGACCCCATGAAGACCCACCCTTTCCACAGGTTTGGTCAATGGACATTTTCTTAGTTCCACCCTCATGAAGCACCTGGGTGTTGACAAGCTCTAGACCTCACAATCCCAGAAAATTGGTGTGATTGCCACACTTTACCCAATCTCTGGGATAGAGTCTTAACCCCTACAATGAAGTGAAGATAATGAAGATAACTTACTCCCTAACTTTGGGCATACAGACTCAACCCTCTCAGAGCAACAAGTTGACCACCTGGCCTTCCCTAATCCATGGGGGACAGGTCCACTCCTTTCAGACCTATGGGGTGGTGACCTTAACCTCCCTAATCCCTGGGGAATGTGCTCCACCCACTCTGTACCATGAAGCAGCAAAACTCTCCCCTAACATTGGGTAGAACATCTACCCTCTTCAACTGCAAAATCACCTTCTCTGTACACATGGGTGGGGTTTCTCTCTTTGCCCAAGGCAAGGTCTTATTTCCAGATCTCAACTTCTATGGTTTTCCTCTTGAAGTCATTTGCCCTTCAATCTCTTCCTTCCATGTCCCTTTTGTTCAAAGATGACAGTGGTTTTGTTCTTACAGCTCTCTCAAAAACTTGTTGGTTTAATATGCAAGAAGCAGGGGACCAAGCTACAAGATAGTAAGACTTTCTACAAGTCTTTCTGAAATAACTGCCTCTTCAATCTTGATTTACAAATTCCAAGTTAAATTAAGCTCTCAGATGGGGCAGTATTATCTAAGGGCTTGATTTACAGAGGTTTGAAATTTCCAGAATAATTTTCTGTTTTCTTTGTGTCCAATAGTTCAGCCCTCAGCTTATCTCTCTTTTCTAGAATTTTTCTATAAGCTGCAAGGAGAAGCCAAGCTGCATCATCTGGGTTTAATTTGGAAACTTCTTCAGCTAAATGTCCAAGCTCACCATTTTCAAATTCTGACTTCCATGAAATATTAGGAATTAGTCTTGCTAAGTCCTCTGCAACTTTGACACAGACTGCCATTCCTCCAGTTTCCAATAATAGTTTCATCATTTACTTCTAAGGCATCATAAAGTGTCCCTTTAGCATCCATATTACTATCAATAATCTCTTCAAAGCATTGTAAGTCATTTCTATGAAACATCTCACCATTCCTCCAAAAAATGCCCCTTATCCATTTATAAAACTGTTCTAACATTTTGGTAGTAGTGAATGTAAGACTCCACTCTCTGGTATCATATTCTGTATTAGTCAATCAAAAAAAGTGCTAATGCAAAATACCAGAAATCAGTTGGCTTCTATAAAGGTTATTTATTTGGGGTAGAAGCTTACAGTTACCAAGCCATAAAGCATAAATTCCCTCCATCACCAAAGTCTCTTGCCACATGTTGGGGCAAGATGGCTGTCAATGTCTACCAACTGTTCAGGCTTCCTGGATTCCTCTCTTCCCAGGGCTTATTTCTTTCCAGGCTCAGCTGCTCTGCTCCTCTGTGTGCTCATTTCCTGGGTTCCAGCTCAAAACTCCTGCAACAAAATTCCAACTAACTCCTCTGTTTTGCCATGTAGTTTTCTCTGTGAGTCCCTGCCCCCCTTGGTGAGCAGGGACTCAATGTCCTACTGACATGGCCCAAAGTCTTAATCATTAATTAATCAAGTAAAAGTGAAGCCTCTGAATCCAATACAATCGAATGTGCAAAAGGCCAGTTTACAAACTTAATCCAATATCTTTTTTTGAAATTCATAAATAATACTAAACTGCTACAGTGAGCAGACATATCAGTCCAGTATTGGATGCAACAAAGAGTCCAAAGATGTGTGTCAGAGCAGGAGAGTTTCAGGAGAGGGTAAAAATCACAAGCAAAATGGCTAATGACATTGGGGCCACAGAAGGGCAACCAGAGCATAAAAATGTTTTGAATCAACTCATGAAGAATCCCCCCCAGCCCTGGATGCTACTACCAGGAGGACACACACCCTCTGGTTCATTATGATCATGTAGTGTGGGGGCCTGCAGATGGCCATGTAACAGTCATAGGCCATTACCATAAGTGGGGTGATCGCTACTTCTCCAAGAAAATGCTCTACAAAGAGCTGACTCATACACTCACTGAAGGAAATGGTTTTCTTCTCAATGAGTAAGCCAAATATCATTTTGCGGGGCCATGGTAGGAGAAAAGGAACCATTTAGAAAGGACATGAAAAAAAAATACATGGGTGAACCCAAGGCTAGGCTGATGGCAATAGTCATTACAATAAGTAGGTTGCCCACTAGAGTGGGAAAGTAAATGAGTGTAAAGACAATAAACAAAAATTTCTGCATATCTGTGTTCTGTGTCAGTCCAAGTAGGATGAATTCTTCCACATTGTTCACTCACTCCATGAATCCAGTTTGGCAATCAGGTAATTGATATATCTGCAAAAAGCACACAGACTGCAAAAGTTATAGATAAAATTTGATTAAAAAATAATTATTTGTTTACAGTAAGATTGATAGAAACCCCAAGATGATAAATTCTAGAGTTATTAGTTTCATATTGAACATGCAACCCTCTTCTACACACTCCCCCACACACCCACTTTCATGGTTTTATGACTCCTGACATACCAGGCAGCTTTCTCACATTTATTCCCATTCCCTGCTGCAGTATTTTCCCATAGAAATATTGAAATAAAATAGGACCTGTAAGGTTGAACAGAGGCTTGAATTCATAAACATATACACCCCTGTATCCACTCATGCTGATGATGCTAAAATACAAAGCTTGTTATAATTGTTAACTTATTTCAATGTGATTATAAAACCTCACATGAGTTCTATTTGAAATTAGGGAGAATTTAGTCACATTTCAAAATCATCTGAACTTAGTGAATATATGAAGCATAAGATATACCCAGGCATTTAGATTTGTGAACTTATGCTACATCCAAGCAAAATTATACAAGAATATCATAGATCCTTTAATGAACACTTCTTGAAGAAGAATATTCTTTAAAGGATACAACAGAATTTGAGGCAATCCATTATTCCCCCATTTTTTTGAAATTTTAGAATTCACTATTAAAGAATTACTGTCATATTCAGAGGGGCAATAAAATTTAGTGAGGGCAATAAAGGATATTTCTGTAACTGATTCTTGCAAACAAAGTACGTCTTCTCTTTATACCATTACCAAAAGCAGGAACACAAAGAATTGTATGTACAAAAGTTTATAATAAAGCATAAATCTGTTCAAAACAAAGCAAAGTGATAAATACATATCTGATCTCTGAATTAAGAGGGTATGTTTAGCAAAAATGTAGTGGCATAAAATATATACGACAAAACTGATGGATTCAAATACACAAAGACATGGAGCACACTGCAAATATTTACAATAGAGCAGACATGTATTATTATAGAAATAAAATAGTAGTTACAAATAAAGAAATTCTATTCACAACATTATAAAAAGGGCAAAATAATGCAAAGGTAAATCTCATACAAAACCATGAGATATCTAAAAAATGTTTCTATTTCAAAAGTTAAAAAAATGCAACTTAAATAGTGAAATACTTTAACTGGAGAACTTGTAAAGACTAAGGAGAATCATAGTATCCAGTGATGGTGAGTAAGTATTGGTATACAATGTTCTGGAAATAAATTTGACTTTATATAATAAGGGCTTCAAATTGGTCATATCCCTTCATTGACTACTCCTTCCTCTTAGAAATTTACTCTAGATAAAAATATGGACACAGTTTATGCATACAGATTATATTTCATAACAATTTTATAATAGTAAAAAATTTTAAAACTACCCAAATACCAACATAAATGGCACAGTTAAATTAATTATGATGTATAGTTATGTGAAGTGTCAGGTAACATTAAAGTGATTTGTAAGAAGATTTACTGATATGGAAAGGTATTTTCAGTAAAATACTGAATGGAAATTGCAAGATCCAAAATGTCATATATATTAGGATCTCAATTGTCTAAAATGACTTGTATGCTTGGTAAAATATCTTTAAAAATTATACTAACAATGAATAACAATTATCTGAATTTGGGATTAACAGCAATTTTTATGGACTTCTTTCAAAGTTTTTCTGACCTGAGCTTACTATAAAGAAAATAGACTGCCTTTATTATCAGTAAAATAATTTTTAAAGGTTTTACTTTTTATCTATTATCTGAGTCCACAATATCTCAATGACTACTTTTCTAAGTAAGCTGGTTATATCATCCATTATTCATAATTAAACACATGTCTAAATATAACCTACCTGTAAATTGAACTCTAGTGTCAACTTGAGCAGAAATACTGGTAAGATTCTATCTACCTCTCTGAATGCATTAGGAGAAGAAGTAAGATGTTCATTTGAGGGATCTTATTTGCAGAAATCATTGACCCATCATTTTCTGCTGCTTCACAGCTTTACCCATTTTTGCCTTAATTCAGGGTGTCCTAACAAAGGGTCCTTAAGTTTGAATTGAAATAAAAAATCACTATTCTTTAGGGCATGTGTTGCTGTGGGTGTGATATACTTATTAAATAATACACAGTATAACACGGACTTAGTAAGGGGTCAGTGGTTTTCACCTGACTGGCAAAAATTTCCGTGGAACAAAAGAGGTTAAGAATCCCTGCCTTAAGTAAAGTATTTATTTTTAATTAGTGACTTGAAAAAATTATTAAGAGATGCTTCCTAAATAATTCTGAGTTCATGGACTGAGTTTAGTTTTGTTCTGTAGGCTTAACTATCCTGTGTGGGTCACATACACCCCTGCTCAGATAATTAATTTCTTAATCAGAAAACTTCCAAAGAATTAAATTCAATAGAAATTTATGGTGTGGGAAAACCTAACCAATGGTGGACATATCTCTGTAAGACCTCTCCCTAGACATTTGCTCATTCTTGCTTTCTTGGTGACCAGGTGGATGATATTGCAACAGTCACTTGTTCAGAATTCTAACTTGACTTAAACCCCCAAAATAGCAACTTATGTTAAGGCAGAAAAGCTAAGGCTTTTATGAACTCAGCAACTATAGAAAGTTTCCTTTTTTTACCAGGTGTCTGAAATCTTTTTTAAGCCCTTTTCTTAGACAGTCAGTGCTAAGCCCATTCTAAATCTAGGGATAGCTTCTTTGTTCCTTCAGCATCTGGATCTGGATGGTTGGAATCTTAGAATGAAGCAGCATCTGTAATATGTGGTTGGTTATGCTGATACGGTCTTCAATGTTCAGGAATCTCCAAAGTCTATACCTACTGATATTTTCATGTATGGTTACAGGGAAATATTTCAACAGATATTTCTCAAGTATAAGGAGTTAAGGATGCTTTAATCCTTCAGTACCCAGAGAATTAGAATAAGCAGCTTCAGCCAAGATGACAGCAAAAATAACTCCTCATGTTCTCTCTTGTGGCTGCGACTTCTATAACCAAGGTGGTGAGGGAGAGTCAGCTGAGCTGGGTTGTCAGCCTCTATGGTGTGGTTTGGAAGCGATCTTTTAGTCTGGGACTTAAGGCACTGAAGAAAGTGCTATCATGGGAATATGGGTGCATAAGATAGAGTCTATACAACAATACTAATAATACCTGTCCAATATATTATGTAAAGACATTTAGGCCAGTGAAAACCGTTATTCTACTGCTGATGCCTGGAGGATTGACACATGTAAGCCAGATAAACGGCTCTCTAAGATTAACAACCTGAATAATACATAAGAGCAAGAGCTTTGGAGTACAATAAACCATCCTTCCTAGGTCTGACTCCACTACTTACTAACTGGGCAAAATTGGACAAGTTTCTTAAACTCCTTAAACCTCAGTTTTCACATTTGTACAAAGGGATGATAAAGTACCTAAAACAAAGTTATTTTTTGTGGTTATAGGAGCTAATGCATGTAACAAGCTTAGAATGATGCCTGGTACAGAGTGAGGGCTCATTATTGCGTCTTCTACTCTGCACAAGAAAGGAGACATGGTGTCACTGACCCATATTTCTGGCAAGAATTCTTAACCCATATATGTAGTTTATTTTCTTTTCTCTTATGCTTAGTAGGATTCTGAAAGGTAGAGAACATCAGAGAGAAGAAAAGCCATGTATTGCTAAATTGAATACTGAGTCACAAGTCATTATGATCTTTAATTCTTTTTATGGTATTTTGATATTCTCTCTATATAAATAAAACTAATAATGAAGTTTAATTTCCCAAGAAATGTTATAGGAGTTAACAGAAATGTGAGTATAAAGAGAGCTAACAATGAACACTTTCTCTGTATCTTTTACTTTACTAAGTAAGATATCTCATCAGAGTCTTATATAATACTTTTGAGGGTGCTATTATTATTTCCATTTTATATAGATAAGGAAATTTATGCTGACTTTGAGCATCATTTGACCAAAGTGAAAAACCTAATATTTAGTATCATCAATATTTTACTCCAGACTGATCTGATTTCTAATCTTGAGTTGTAATCTTTATCTTTTTGTATCTCATAAGACACTGGTGGTATGATGGGTCTACCCACTGGATGTGATGGAGAGGAAGTGCTGACTCAGATCAGGTTTAAATTGTTTAGGAACTTTGGTTAAATGAATAGTGGCAGGAAGGACATCCTCCTAAGAAAAATCCCCTTTGCTGCAGCTGACCAGGAAAGTGAGGTTGGAGAAAAGAGATCATCTCCTATCATCCTTTCTTAGGTTTGTGCCCTATTTAGATGGCCTAAGTATGATATAAAAAGGTTTGATTCTGAGAATTTCCTTATGCAAAGAAAGTAAAAGTTTAGAGTTAGAACAAGGGACAAACTACACGGGTGGGATGTGGTAGGATCCTAAAAAAATTATACACTAATTCACGAACTTGGTAATGGGTACCAATTTGACTCCTTACTCTATGACTTGCTGCATGTCATTTAATTTACATGAACCTATAAAAAAGTCTTAAATAAAAAATGATGAGCAAAATACCAAAAGATGGCATTTGACACAAATAACTACTTATTATACATAGCAAATAGTTGGAAAATATATTCTGAACTAAATACAGAGAAATATTTTCATGACAGATGTATCCACTACCATTACATTTTGGTTATCATTTATTCAATCCTGTATAATCTATGTGATCTTGGACAATGTCTTCAACTTTTCTGTTCCACAGTCTCCTTTCCTAAAATTGAAAGTTGCAAAAAATAGTAGTTTAGAGTTTCCAACTAGTCACTAAAGGAGAACACAGGAGTAGGATGAATACTTTCTTTTGTATGGGAGAAATTGATCATGTTTAAAAAGTAGTGGGAAGAAGCTAGTAAAGAGAGAGAGGTAGAAAGAAGAGACAGAAATAGAGAGAAGAGATAGAAAGAGGTTAAAACATGAGAGAATGGGCATAATCAAGAGTGGAACATAGGGTGTGGAAATTACATGAGTTGCTCACAGATCTCCATTTGGACTGGAAAGTTACCCGAACCAGCAAAAAATACACACCATTTGAAAGGTAGTTGCTAGCATTTATTGGACTAGTGGAAACTTATTTAATTACTAAAGGATATAACACTATTTTGAGAAGAAAAATACTTATATGTCCTGGGTTTTATCAGATAATGACACCACCAGATTAAAAAAAATGAGTGAAATTCCCTTATTCCCTAAAATGTAAGTTAAACAACATGGGAAAGGAGGAGCTCATTGCATATACAGGGTGCTTTGTGCCAGTTTGCCCTAAATTTTATCAACCTGAGGAGTAATCTAACTCCATAGAAAAATTAGCTTCTCTGCATGATCACTTATTGAAGGCTTCCTAACAGGTAAAATGGTTTACAGGTAGTAGCTCAAGAGTTGGCAGCAACAACTGAATGTGGCTAAGGCAGCTGAAAGCCTGCTTCTCATCTGAGAGGTCCCACATTTGGTACCTGGTGCCTCGCACTGCCTTCCCACAAATGAGGTCTGGGGTTCAATCACCAGCCCTGGTGCCTCAAAAAAAAAAAAAAAAAAAAAAAAAAAAAAAGAGTTGGCAGTACTCAATCTGAAAAAGCAGCAGCAGAGAGACCAGTTCATTGAAGAGGAAAAAAGATAAATCCATTCAATGGGCAGAATTATGAGTGGTGCTCTTTGTGGTATCATAGGGACAGGATGATAGCAATCATGATATGATACAGATTTTACTGATTATTGGACAGTAAGCAATGGCATGTTAATAGGCTATGGACTGGTAAAGTGCTCTGAAAAATGGCCCTTATATGAATGGGAGATAAAAGAACAGTGGGTTATATCTAGTAAAGGATCTGGTTGAAATTTAATTCAAATTCTAGGAAAGAGAAGTAATTGCAGAATAAAGGGAGGCAATAAATGAATAATGCAAAAAAAAAAAAAAGGAAACATAACATTACATTGGTAAGTGTCATTCAGCTATATTTATAGGTAGCCATTAGAGTGAAGGTATTTATTTGTAGAAACTAATCCCTTTCCTGGGAGCTGATGAACCAATGTGGGTCCCCATGGAATTAAGAAGCATTCTATCTAGAGTCGTGTATGGGATGTGTATCATTGACATTAACAACACATCGTGGGGCAAGAGTTAGAAAAAATATATAATGAATTTTTCTTTTGTTTCTCATTGTATAGGTTCTATCTGTTATGAAAGCCCTGTTTTAGTAGAGAATATGGGAGAACATTTGTTCTGTTCAAAAACAGAGCCACAGGTCAAGGTGCAATTAAAAATGAAGGTTGGCCTGTTGAGAAAGGGATCAACATGCATGCCTTCCTGTTGCATACTTGCTTTGTCTTTGAATGTTGTGCCCTACTACTTATTGACCTTACTTTTGGAGATTGAGCACAATACACGTAAATAGAAACCAAAGTAATTTTAGGAGAGACTATGTGGGCTGTTCTTAGCTCCAATATCTGCTGGAGGTGCCCATGGTAAGCTCTTTGTCATACTGAAACTAAGCTATATTAGGGAGGATGTTAATATCCATGATATTATCCTGAGGAACTTAATATTTCCAGATCCAAAACATATACTTGAATTTTCTCAACCAACACATGTTTGGAAACAGTATCATTGGTAGATAAACATCATTGGCCTAAATGTCTAAACAACCCTGGAGAATTTGGCAGAGGTCTAGGAGTCCAAGCAGAAATTGCCTTTACTGAAGAGAATCATAGTGGGGAACTGGACTTATTGATATTTAATGGCCTCTTTGAAAGGATATTTTTTCAGACAGGAAATGAAAGGATGACAAGCATGTTGGTGAGTTGTAGAAAAATTGATATAAAAATAGCAGATAGTTAACAGCATACTAGGATACAATGATGGACTATGCATACTGACCCAAGAGGGGACGTCAACAATGTTCTTCCTAATGAATGCATAGGGAGCTCAAAGGCCACGGCTTGGGATCTTGGCAGCAGAAGCATAGGAATCTTGAAGTATGAACCAGGGCATTTATCTTGTATTATGAGAGATACAAAATCCATAATTAACTGAGACTTGGTCCTTGATTCATACCCTATTCCATGAAAACATTTGGTAGATTGGCAGGGGATCATTTTGTTGGGAAGGTCAAGTGTTTACCATTGTAATTCTAAATGGCTTATTTTATAATTATAGTAGTTTAAGAAATAATTTAACTGCCGTTTGGTGTAATACTGTTGCATGTTTCAATGAAATATTTTATAATGCTTATATTGATGTACAAATGAGTTGCAAAATTGAATTAAAACCTCCATATGATTTTTCTTAATAACATCAATAACCAATTAATTGCTTTTAAAGATTTTTTGCATTGTGGTAAATATCCATAACAGAAAATTTTATAATTTTTAAGTGTACAATTCACTGACATTAAGTACAAGCACAATGTTATGCAATCATCATGTTTGATTTGATACCAACTTAGCTTTAATAATATAAACATAAAGTGTTCACATATCCCTCTCTCCTTACCTGTTTTTTATGAAGTCATTAAAAACTCCATGTTTATGCATTGTATATCCAAACCATAGCTAAATCATTATATTTTATGCATTTGCATCTCAGAAGTTTAAGAAGTCAGATGTGGAGTTACTTACCAATAAAGATGTTACAATAGTACTGACATTTGCAATTATCCATACGGTTTCCGTTACTGGAAGTCTTTATTTCTTTATGGTGTTTCAATCCACTGTCTATTGTCCTTTCTTTTCTGACTTAAGAGCTCCTGTTAACATTAATTGTGGACAAGTCTAGTGGTGATGATCTCCCTCGTTTTGTTTATTTGTATGTGTCTTATTGTCTCCCTCACTTTTTAAAGTCTGTCTCACCATACATAAAATTCTTGGTTGGTGATCGATTTCTTTTAGCACTTTAAATATTTTGTCCAACTGCCTTTTTACCTCCATGTTTAAAGATGGGAAATTGACATTTGCTCTTATTTGGGCTTTCTTGTACATACATGTTGCTTTTTTCTTTCCAGGTTCAGATCTCTGTCCTCAAACCTGGCGTTTGACAATTTGACTTCTTTCTTTCTGAGCATGGTTCTCTTAATATTATTCCCGTTTAGAGTCTTCTGTGCTTCTGAATATGCATATTCATGTTTTTCTGTTTGGGAAGAATTCTGCCAAAAAATTTTTGAATAGTCATTCTGTCTCTTTCTCTCTTTCTTCTCCTTTTGGAAGTTCCATGATGCATATATTGGTATGCTTGATGGTGTCACACAATTCTCTTAGGCTCTGTTCATTTTTTATTTTTCATTCTTTTTCCTTTCTGCTCCTCATCCTGAATCATTTCAATTGTCTAGTCTTCAAGTTCACAGAATGTTTCTTTTTCCAGCTTTAATATGCTGTTGAAATTTTCTAGGGCATTTTTTCTTTCAGTTATTGTGGTCTTCATCTCCAGTATTTTCATTTGGTTCCTTTTTAAAATGTCTTTCCATCTGTTGATATTCTTATTTTGTTAATTCATTTCTTTCTGATATTCTTTAGTTCTTTCTCTGTATTTTCTTTGATCTCCATTGCATACTGATCTTTAAAAAAAAAAAGTTTTGTTCCATGTTTCCAAAGTCTTGTCTTCTTGATAATGGGTTCTTGATTTTTTTCTTGTTTCATTGGCAATCATATTCTATTTCTTTCCTTTTATTGTAATCTTTTGTTATATACTGTACATTTTAGTAATTTAAAGTACTATCTAAGATTTAGTGCTTGAACTGCCTTTTCTCTGGTATACATCAAGCTAGTGATATGAATTTATGTGCTAGGAGCTAACAAAAACAAACAGATGGAAAAATCACCTTTCATGGTCTTTGCAAATTGTTTCTATTTTGGCTGATGCTCTTCTTCAGAATTTAGCCCTCCTATCAAGAGAATAATCTTGAGGTTAGTGTGAAGTGCCAGGTCCTCTCCATTTTTCTGAACCTGCTTCTTGTCTTAGACTTGTTTTTGTTAATAGCCTTAGGCTTTCCCCTTTTACAAGAATAGGAATGCCTCCTCTACTCCGTCTAAAACAAATTTTATAACTCTCCAGGGTGCTATTTTGTATTACTAAAAGCAGATAATCCTTTGCCCCAGGCTGCTTGGAATTATTGTTACTCTATTTTAACTTACCCGCAGGACAAGTTCTGGGAGCTTGAGACGGAAATGAGTTCAGTCTTTCAGGCTGTCACTCCATACATTGGCACTGATATACAGCTGTACCAGTATGAATATAGCAGCTATTCCTTTCCCTCTAGAATAGGGCCAGAGAAACACAATGGGAGCATAGGCTGGCTGGATACCACAGAGGTGTTGGGGGAGTGCAAGTAAGGGCACCATGAGCTTCTCCCACCGTTTATAAAACTGTGTTTTCTTCATTTAGCACTCATTCTGTTACTGCAACTCTTTAACTGTTTTCCAGAATTTTGAGGAAGATGGTTCTGCTAGTCTATGCTAGTTGGTCAAATATTTTCTGGAAGAACAGCACCCTTGAGTTTTTTATACCTCCATCTTGGTCCTTATTTTTCCCATAGGTCCTTGGTTAAGGTTACAGAGTTCCAAAAAAGTTGAAAGTGAAAGTTTCATGCCAGAATAAGCATTCCTTTAGTGGAGAGATGGTATTGGGAGTTTCTTACACTGCCATTTTGTTGCTATCATAAATATAGTAATATTATTAAAAGATAATATGTATCATGACCTATTGTGATTTATTTAAGAAACGTAAGATTTGTGATGTGTTTATCCATTGCAGGTGATGTGCCACACTCATGAAGGATGTTTATGTGGGAGGTTGTGGGAGATGTAGGAGATGGGGCATATGGGAATCCCTATATCTTTTGTGTGACATTTATATAATCTAAATATCTTTAAAAAATAAAAATATATATCATAGAAAAAAAGAAAATCAGTCAATATAATTCACTAGTAAACAAGATAAAGAAAAAATATGTGGTCATCTCTGTGCATGTGGAAAGTTTTGGCAAACATCATGCCAATTGTAATAAAAACTTGCAGCAATTTAGAAATAAAAGTAAACATCTTGAATAAAATACTGCACCACTTTCCTGCTAAATTTAACAAGAAGGCAATGAAGTCTGCTTTTCTGTTCTATTCAATAAAGTACTAGACATACTAATCAGGCTTCAAAAAGAAAGAAAAAGTGCATAAGTTTGGATAGGAAGAATTAAACTCTTTTTTATCTGCAATTTATATGGTTGTATAGTTAGAAAATAAACTAAATTTATTTATAAACTAATAAACTAATTAAAAAGTGAATTGAACTATATTGCTGGCGAAAGGAGCAATGTATAAAAATTATATTTTCTACATTAATAATAAAAACATTGGAAAATGAAATTAGAAAACATTTATTTCCAATTAGATAAGAAACAAAATTTATAGGAATAAATCTAACATATCACGTGAAAGAACTCTAGTTTGAAAATCTACACTACTAGATTTCAAGAGTTAATATAAAGATGCAGTAATTAAGACAGTATGGTGTTGACATAAGGATAAGCATGCAGCTCAGTGGAACAGAAGAGAAAGTCCACTCACCTGCACATATAACAACAATTAATTTTCACAAAAAATTTGCCAAAGCAGTCATAAAATTGAAAAGTATTTTCAGCAAAAGTCACATTAATAACTGGATATCCATATGGATAAAAATGAACCTCAACTGATAATTAACACCTCACAAAAATAATTTGAATTAAATTATAAACCTAAAGTTAAAAGTGAAAAGCATAGATCATGTGGAGAAAACTAGAGCATATCTTTGCAATCTCAGTGTAAGCAGAGTTCATAACCAATAGTTTAGTAAAGAATGTAAATGTTAAAAGCCAAACATAAAATATTTTAGATGGAAATATAAGTACTTTTGTGACCTTGGGGTACATAAAATTTTCTTAAAGAAAACACAAGAAGCCTTCATCATGAAAGAAATTATATATACACATCAATATTTATGTTAGAACTTATGATGATGAGAGCACTTTAAACTGATTAATAAAAGAAGTCATAATTAGATCATATTTGTAAGATATGTGGTGAAATATTTTTTCAATCATATATAATGAAAACCACATATAAAAAAGAAAAAAAATACAAATTGAAAAATAGGTATAATAAATGAAAAAGCATTTCAGAGAAAAGAAAGAGATGTAATGAATAAACTCATGGAGCGATAAATAATTATAAATTAGTAAAATGCAAATGAAATGAACAATGAGATAATTTACAAAAATAAAGCAGTGTGAGAATACTACATGATGTAGAGGGTATGAATCAGTTGGATTTCATACATTATTGCTGGGAGTATGTATTCTCAAAACTACCACAGGAAATGATTTTGCATTTTCTAGTACTCTTGAACATTTATATACCTATGAGTCATGGGTTTGAATCTTAAATATATATGCAAAGTAGTAGTATGGCACATAAATACTTGTTGATGTGAACAATTCTTCATAACAACCTGTCAATAATGCTAAAAAAGTGTAAACTACCCTGAAATCCATCCACTAACATCAGCTGTGAAGCACAAGCATTACCAGGAGCGAGGCCTAAACCAAAAGTAAAAAAAGCAAATAAAAAATGGATTCCAAAGCAGAGCAGCTACAGATTTGAAAAAACATGTGCTCTGAAGGGCAAGCAGCTCCAAGAAGACAAGGTGCTTGCCTATTTGTTGCTTTAAGATTTTAGTTCTGGCATCATGAGGACAGAGATATTCTTTGGGTTATGGAGGACAAATATAAAACTTAGTTCAGCCACCAGCTTTCTTTGTTTCTTGGGTAAATTACTTAAATTCATAGTGATTCAGTTTCTTCATCCAAAAACTTTGAATATTAATAGTACCTATGACAAAGGGTATCACATAAATTGTGTTTAATATAGATGTGGTGCTCAATAGCTCATTGTTATTATGGAACAAAACTGTGACTGGTCAATTTTAGAGTTCAATGAATAATTCTTGAAAAAATAGAAATAAAGAACTATATTCTGACTCCAGCAGGCATGCATGAGGAAAGAATAAACATTTGGTTGCCATTTTGAAAAAGGCTCTTAATATTAATTATTCTTCCCTTGAGGAACTAGCCCAGGGATGATTTCATCTACTTAAATAAAACTGTGGCAGGGGAACTGAATGAGTTGAGTAGGAAAGACAATATAGAGTTCTGGGCAGGACAAACCACTAATGCACTGCATCTCCCTGACACACCTGGAACCAGACATGGCCAGTGAAATAGTAGGATAAGGAAGGACCAAAATATATGGCTGTGGGCAGAGCATTGATGCTCTGGAAAAGGTCAGAAGGATTGGCATCATGGGATTTCTCATTTGGGAGACCTCAACCTACTGCTGATATCATGGTAATTGGATTTATTTTTTCTAGCATTAAAAATGAGTACCCTATTGTTAGGTCAAGGCTATCAAAATTTCATATAATAATTTAAAAACCTCCAAGATTTCCATGAGTTCCATAGAAATGGAAATGAATAGGAGTAGTTGATTTTACCCCCTCTCAAAGACTCAAATTCCTCTTAAACACCAAAACTAAATGAGTGTACTATCTGGGATAGTTTATTATGGAAGCCAACGCAGGCTCAGTGAGAATTTCTTGACAAACAGATGTGCATTGGTATATAAAAAAGTCACAATTTTCTTCTTTTTGATTTTGCTTCAATCTTTTTTTTTCTGTAAAGACTGAGTTTCAGCTTACTAAATTAGTATAATCATTGCTCTGGTTGCACGCATACTGGCTGAAAAAGTCCACAAATGTGTCGTTTTAAGATTTTATTAGTTTGCCAAATATCAATAGATGACAAATTAGTTGTTATAAAACTCTATACAGTGTTTTCCAAAAATGACCTCTTTAATGGTGCCAGTTAAAATCCAAAATTTTTGCAATTTAAATCCAGTCCTTTTTTAAAATATTACAAGATGCTTACATCTTTTTAAAAAAATAAGTCTTAGATGATGCTGTTCATGTCCATTTTCCTCCTCTTTCTCATCCCTTTCTTTCCCTTTCTTTGTTTCACATTATCTCCTACTCATCTAATGCTTTATGGTACTGAACATTGGCCAGCAGTAGAGGTAGGAACATAGACCACAAGTCCTGGAAAGCATCACTTTCTCCCAACCATCTATTTGAATAGAGAACTGCTCTTACAGTTGTGAAAGACATACTGAATGCTGAAAGTCAAATTTAGAAGAAATATTTGTTGAGAAAATTAACGAATAACACAAACAAATGAAAAAAGGCCCTCAGAAACAATCTTTATATTAAGTATTCTTTATGTTAAATATTCTTTTATTTTATATGTTAAATATTCTTTTAGCAGCCTGTTTTTTTTTAATCTGACAAACTTTTTCACTTTTTTTTTTTACCACTGTTATCTTGTTTCTCCTCACATTTATTACTTACCAAAAGTCATAAATAGCATCTTCAAAAGTCATAAGTTTTATGGACATATTAAAAGCTACTTTTTATTTCTGTTTTCTTTGGTGGTATTTCCAGAAGAAAATGATATCATAGGAAAAGAATAGAAGGTGTGCAACAATTTTAATCCTCACCACAATCCTAAATATTGGTATAATTATTCATAGTTTAACAAATGACAAAATTGAACAATGACAGATAAATTTAATGTTACATAGTGATTAAGGAATAGTTTTACTCTAGGATTCCAAACTGTCTTTGAATTTAATGCCTGTTCTTTTTCTTTGCTTTCTCAAATATTTCCATTTTCTCCCCTCAAAATTTCTTTCTCTTTTACCATTTTCCTTTTCCCTCTCTCAGCAAATGTTTTATTAGTGTTTACATTTTGGCCAGTACTGTGAATACAGGAATGGTTAAAGCTAAAAGAGTAGTAAGTCAATATATTTGTCTTCAATAACCCATAGTATTGGACACACGATGAAATTGAGACAATGTGGCAATTGCAGTAATGGACATTCAATACAATTTCTTAGGGGGGATGTAGCAGCACCACCTTTCAGTCTTGAGAAATTAGAGATATATTCTAGGAAGAGAAAGCAGGAAAAGAGATGGCTCATGGGGTAAAGACCCTGAAAGAATCTCTACATATATTTTTTGTTGTTGTTACATATCCACCCCCCTTTTCTGCTTGCTCTTGCTGTGTGTCCATTCTTCTGTGTTCTTCTATATCTGCTTCTTGTCTCCCCCATCTTTTGCGGCGACGCGCTGAGTCGGCTCTCCGTGCAGGTGGCTCGCCCCACTCATGGGTGGCTCCATTCTGTTTCATGGGCGGCTCCGCTCCGTGTTTTGCAGGCAGCAGAGCTCTGTGTTTTGTGGGCTGCTCGGTTCTGTGATTCGTGGCAGCTCCGTGTTTCACGGGTGACTTGCCATGCCCGTGGTGGCTCTGCCTTGCCCGTGGCAGCTTTTTGCCTTGCCCATGGCAGCTGTGCCCCACCCTCAGTGGCTTGCCTTTCTCAAGGCTGTCTACCCACTTGGAGAGGTCCCCGGGAACCAAACCCGGGGCCTCCCATGTGGTGTACCGGTGCCCTTATCCACTGGGCTATACAGCCGGCCCCTCTACATATCTTTAAATCTTTTTGTATGATATTAGTAAAATGATTTTACTTGTTCTTTGCTAAGTATGTCCAGCCACTTTGGGGCTAAATACATGCAATTTTGGGTATCTGTGACTGTGCTGATTATATGATCATTTAATGGTCCTTGAAACCTGATGTAAAAGATTATTTTCCAAAATGAAAAATTACACATTTTTTGTAGAAAATTAAAAGAAAATAAGGAAATTATAAAGAACAAAAATAAACATGACCTCTAGCGTCACCTTTTGAATATAAAAATGAAAGAGTTGATATAATTTTGCATTTCTTTTTACATTAGGTAAAATTAGGAAAAATAAGGCACTCCATGGGTATTCATAAGTGAAAGTGCCACTGCTGAGGATAACTTGAATTATTTTCAGGTAAATTACTTGTCACCTGAGTTAGATGTAATGGAAAGGATTAATAAAGTCACAGAATCCATCTTTCTGGGTCTGATCTAGAATGTGGAGCTTCAAAAAATTTTCATTTGTTGTGTTTTTAATTGTCTACTTGGTCACAGTGGCAGGCAATCTGCTCATCATGATCACGATCAGCACCAGCAGGGCCCTGGGATTTCTTCATGTACTTCTTCTCATCTTATTTATCCCTACTAGACAGTTGTTGTTTTTCCTCTATGACCCCTATGATGCTAGCTGACACTATGACTCTGAAGAAAACTATCTCTTTCAGGGGATGCATGACTCAAGTCTTTGCCGAGCTGAAGGCAGAAAAAAGAAGATGAAGAGTGTGTGTGCTGAACCTGAAAAAGGGGACAAGGTCTTGGAACTGAAAACAGTTCCTTGAACCAAGGTCTGGGAACTGAAAACAGTTCCTTGGACTAAACAAGCACAGAGAGTAACT
>PVKH010005798.1:0-21777 GCA_004027955.1 Chaetophractus vellerosus | reverse complement strand
TCTGACCAGCTGTCTTCCCTAGTTTCCTTTACTAACCTGCCTCAACTCCCCCCGCTTAGAGAGTTTATACTTATTCTTGAGGGGAAGCTGAAGGGTGATGGTCGTTCTTCTGTAGCTGCTTCCCGCTGGTTAGGGGCAGTAGTCACTGTCTGACAGGGTGTGAAACTCTCTGGCTATTCTTTTGAGGTTGAGGGAAGGAGGGTTGGAACTGGATGAAATTCCCACATGACTTAATACCTTGTTCTGTAAGGTGTTGAATCTGGAAGAAATAAACTTAGAATTTTGAAGATACATGGTCCTACTGAAAGGATAAAGGATACTACTAAAAGGATAAAGAAGATGGTGGTAACTGGCTCCAAAAAGGGGGCCAGCCATGACATACTGGACCATGGGAGCAGTTGTTCATTTCTGTCTGTCTTCCATTTAGGGGGGTTTTAGTTTCCTAACTGCTAAAACATACAGTGGGATGGCTTAAACAACAGAAATTATTTGGCTCACAGATTTGAGGCTAGGAGAAGTCCGAAATTGATGTATCAGCCAGGTGTTGCTTTCTCCCCAGAGACTGGCATTCTGGGGCTGCCAGTGGCAACTCTTGGTCCTTTGCTTTTCCATCACATGGCAGTGCAATGGCCATGACTTCCCGTTTCTCTTCTTTCATCTTTTAGATTAGAAGACCCACAAGACCACTCATTGTTGAAGAGAGGGAAAGTACAGGAGAGGGTTCTGTTGGTTTCCAGCTTCCTGCTGCTCCCCTTAGTTTCTCTGTATCCATTTTTCTTTGCTTATAAAAACTTCAGCCATATTGGGTTAAGGCCCATCCTCATTCAGTCTGGGCACATGTTAACTAGGAACATCTTCAAAGGTCCCATTGATAAATGGGTTCCCACTCACAGGACCAGGGGTTGGGACCTGCACATGCCTTTTGTGGGGGGCGTGATTCAGTCGCCAACAGCCACTGTGTTCCTTTGGGGAAGGACTATGAGTTACCTGTCCTTTCATATCCTGGTGCCTTGCAGAGTCCTATCATGTAAATGATACTGAATTGAGTGCATAGTTCAAGAATCTGTCCTTTTCATCCTACCCTTCCTTTTCCTCTTCCCCCACCCCACCCCACTCCACCCCCACTCCTTTGCTTTTTTAACTTATGAACTGCCTATAGACTCAAGGGATGGGAGTTTGGAAGTTACTCCTTATGTGGCTATCTTGGTGGGGTACCATTTCATTACAAAAAGTAAGGAACATACATGATCTAGTTCAAGAAAAGGTGGAAGTTCATATAAAGGATATAGGATATCTCACTACCAAATGCTGGGAGTATAGAGGCCTCAGGCAGGCCTGAACTGGCAAATGTACAATCAGCAGCCAATGTCACTTCTGCTAATGACCCACAGTCTCTCATTCACTTCTCTCCGTGCTTCTGGATCATTCCCTCTCTATCTGAAGGCTGCTTTCTGCTTCAGCAAACAAATGGTGCAAAAGAGCCTGACTGCGCGCTCTAGTACCCTGATTTGATAAACTGTGGCAAAGGGGTGGGGTTGCCTGCAGGGGCACCCTTTTGGCAGGGGCTGTGAGTGATAGGCACTTCTCAGGGAACAGGGGGTGGTTGGACAGTTACCGGAAAGATGTTTTTACAGGACACTGAAGAAGTAGCTTGGCAATGTAATTTAGAGCTTTTAAAGGAATTGAATTTAGAATGCAGAATGTAGACGATGTTTAAAAATGAGAGGTTAGTTGAGGTGAAGTCTTTGAGCAAAATCCAAAGAAGCTGCTGAGTCATGGTTGGGAGGAAAATATGAGTAGGGCAGTTTCAATTTGGGTGAGGATTTTATTTCTGCTTTGGATTAAAGTTGCTGAGAAATGACTCTAGTCTTTGACTCGTGGTTAAATGGAGTGAACAACCAAGGCAGCTGAAGTCGACTGTGGAAGACTAAAGTGTTACGGAAACCTTGTCAGAGAGTAATGCAAGACCCTACTCCTATAACTTGTTTGATTTGTGTTTAATTCACACTAGCTGAGAATGTTGTGTGTTGAAAAGAACTTGGCTTGAGGTAGAAACAGTGCAAGGAAAGTATAGTCGCTTGCAAAGATCTTTGATTCTTTGGGTTATTGCTTTGGAAAAATGCTTTTCCTTTGTCATTGGTGAGATTTTGTTTTCAACCCAATTAAAACATATTTGCCCTTTCTTGCTCTTTCCTTCTCATTTTAGAAAAAAATTTGTTCTATTGCCTTTTCCTAATAGTGATTTTTTAATCTTAATAAATTAAAATAGGCTGAGGAAATGAATGTGCCAGACATAATACCACATCTTCAAAGAGAAAATTCTAAGTCCCAGTGCTCCCGCTCCAGAGCTACACGCTGTTGTCTGTGTGTCAATATAAGATCCCTTACACGTGCTTCCCTGGCCATGGCCAGCCAGTGAGAAGCACATGAAAAGAGCCCTCTTTGATGATTGCCTGTCCAGTAGAAAGGATTCTCTGTGATAGTTTATGAATTGCAGGCACACGGTGTGTCTCCTCTGTGTTTCTAGAATCTGTCTGTTGGCTTCGGTGGAGAGAGAGGAGGAAGGAAGCCCTACGTAGGAGATTATAATACAAGAGTTTTGGTGTATGTCTTGGCCACAATGAATGTTTGCGTATGCATTGTTCATTCACTAAATACTGAGCGTGGTGGCCTTCACGGCGTGCTGTGCTTTCTAACCAGTCCTCATGCCGTCTTAGAATGCTTTCTCAATACAACTCTTCAAACAGTCACCACCCGCTGATGAGAACTGAAACAATTAACAACCCAAGTTGGCAATCTAATTAATTAAAATGTTAATGACACAGTTATAAGCCAATACTATAGGCGATGTTATTATGATATCAGGTAGGTAGATGAGTAGATATGATGTGGTTTTTTTTGCATGTGATGTGCATTCTTTTCTCCTGTTGTCTGGGTGTGTATATGTTACTGTTAGGGTTACAGTGTTAGCCATTTCTTTAAAAGCGTCCACAGTTACCAGAAGGTTCCCTGTGTCACAGTTTAAGTAGAATGGCTTACTTCTCTGGCTCCCCTTTTACATGTTTGTGATGTTACGTGATGGCTCCACTTCATGCTTGCAACAGATTGTACCCTCTACTACACCATTCTCTTGACCTGCTCACCCAATGTTTTATCTGAGAGACATTGCCAAAATAGTGTGGGAACTCAGTTTCCAAAATTTAATTTTATACATTGATTTAAATTTGGCAGCACCCATGAAGATCTGCAGGCAGGTGGTGAATATTTATTCCTCCAAGAACATCCTGACTGAGGATGGGCTTTGTTGGGTGTTAGGTCTCGGCTAAAGCTGCCTTTACTAATTGCCTTTTCTTTTATACATGCAAATAGCATACAATTATCTGGGTGTTCATTTGCTCTTATTTTGCATTTGCTTTGGTTATAGGTAGTAATGGGATCTGTTAAAGAGGAATGGCTATTACAACTCATTAATAGACAGGCTTATGAGGGGACCTGGGCTCATTCTCTCCATATTCATATATTTTATTTAGTGATATTATCCTAAGCTATCTGTTTTGTTTCCGTTATCAGTGGATACAGCATACACCTGATATTCTTACATATATCCAGTCTTCTCTTCCTTCCATCCTTTAGAAATACAATACACAATTTTAAACTCTGCTGACCTTTTTTTTTTTTTTTTTTTTTTTTTGAGGTATTGGAGATTGAACCCAGGACCCTCATACATGGGAAGCAGGCGCTCAGCCACTGTGCTACATCTGCTCCCCAATGAGAGTTGGTTTTTGTTTGTTTGCTCATTTTTAGGAGGTACTGGGAATCAAACCTGGGACCTTGTATGTGGGAAGCAGGTGCTCAATCACTTGCTACATCTGCTCCCTGGATTTTTTTTAATTCTTGTTTTACTTGGTCCTATTTTCTTTATTCCCAAAGTCAGGGCTTTTTGATGTCTGTTTTGTTTTTAATTTATTAATAATTAGTTACATTCTGTTTTATTTTTATTGAGCCACTTATAAGTGATTCAAAGCTAGCATTTCATCTCCCATTTTGGGAGAAACTAAGAAAATTGTAGACTTGATGAGGCCCTGTTTGGGGCATAAGTAATCATAACTTAACTCAGTTGAGTTAGTTTTGAAACTACCAGGGCTGCTGTTTACCCTGGATAACTAACTGGTCTGTGGTTATTTAAAGAGCCTTATCAAGTATGGAGCTGCACCATTTCACTTGATTGTGCTCTCCCATGTGGCTAAGCCCATCCTTTCTTTGGGCCAGTACAAGTGCATAGTACATCTTAGCATTTTGCATAAGCATTATTTATATGTTATACAGGGTTATATTTACAAAAACAAAACAAAAGAACGTGAAGTATTTCATGGTGGTTTACTTTCAAGGTTAATTTTGACCAAATATATTAACTGTTTCTTTTCCTGCTGCCTTTTGAATATAACTCCTCCTTGATAATAAGAACATCAAAACAGTGATAAGGAACATGCACTGAACACTTAGAATGTGTCAGGTACTTGTCTGGTTGTTTTGCGTGCTTTGTCAGTGGTGATGCTGTGCTCCCTCTGCAGGCCAGACCCCCTGAGAAGCCAGCGGTGACTAAGGACCCCGAGGATGCTCACAGTCGCTATGCTGTGGCACCAGTCCCACCTGGAATCTAAGCCTTTGTTTCCTCGTGTAGGGGTGGAGCTGAGGCATCTGTGGAAGCTTTAAGGACTTTGGCTTTTCTCTGAAGCAGCGTGATCTACTGGAGGGTTTTGAGCAGAAGGGTGATGTGATCTGACTGGTCATGTTGGTGCTTATTGAGACTCAGTAGGGTAAGATAGGGCTGGGTAGATGGAGGGGGTAGGGCGCAGATTCAGAGAAACCAATTAGGAAGTCATCACCATAGTCCAGAAAGTTGATGATGGTGAGAACTGGTTGAATTATAGGTCTGTTTTGAAGATAGAGCTGAAAGGATTGGATATTGGGGTAGAGAAAAAGGAAGGAGTCATTGGAGAGAGCCCCAGTTTTTGGTGTGAACAACTTTAAGAATGGAATTTCCAGATAGTTAGGAAGAGGGCCCTAGGGAAGGAATAGGTCTGTGGGTGGGACTGTGTGTGAATATGGAGTTAAGTATGAAAGACACCCAAGAGAGTTAACATGGAGATTTTGAGAAAGCAGCTGGATATGCATGTCTGGAGTTCAGTGTACTGTGGGGGAGAGAGGTAAATAATAGGCCCTTTATTCTTGCCTATCTACCCCAGAGCTTGCAAAATCATGTCTCTAGGGGCTGAGTAGGAAGCCAAATGAGTAGACTAGGTATAAGACAGTAGGGAGCAGTGGGGCTGGGGGCAAGTGTGGGCCTGATAGTGCCAGATCTTCCCTTTCTTTAAAAAAAAAAAAAAAAGGGTAGAAAATTGAAATTTTTACAGAAAATTTTCTGATCTTTCAAATGTTGAAAAATGAGTATGTGAGAAAGGAAACAAGTGGGAGGGGCTGCTATAAAATTCTTGATGGTGAAATGAACAAAAGGGCATAAAAATAGGCAGTTGTGGAATTATGGATGGGGTATAAAGGCATACTAATGCAAAAAGGGTTGAAAGGCAGACATAGAAATAGGTATAGAGATAAATAGGAACTCTCCGTGTACGGAGCATAATAAAACAAGAAACCCAGGTGAAGGCCCCATCATGCCCCTTCCTGATGCCGTTCCTCTCCATCCCTCTCTGAGGTCACCGCTGTGCTGGACTTAGTACTTACTGCCCATGTATATCTTTGTACTTTTACTAAATGTTGTTTGTGGGTATATTCAAATATATAGCATTGTTGTACATGTTCTTAAACTTTATATAAAGGATAACATACTGTATATATTTTTTAACTTCTTTTACTAACATTTTTAAAAATTTATGTTGATAACATGATAAAATTTATTTCTCATCACTGCTAAGTAGTTGTCCATTGTCAGGCTGTAAAGCTATTTGTATATTCTCATGTTAATGGCCTTTTAAATGGTATTCCATTTCTGGCTGTTACAAAGAGTGCAACAGAGAAGCGCCTACCATGTGGGAGGTCCCAGTTTGGTTCCTGTTGCCTCCTGGAGAAGACAGGCAAGACAGTGAGCTGGTGCAAAGATGACGCAACAAGGAGACACAAAGAGGAAAGACAATGAGAGAGACAACAAAACAGGGAGTGGAGGTGGTGCAAGCGATTGAGCGTCTCTCTCCCACATGGGAGGTCCCAGGTTCAGTTCCCAGTGCCTCCTAAAGAGAAGATGAGCAGACACAGAGAGCACACAGCAAATGGACACAGAGAGCAGACAGCAAGTGCAAAAACAACGAGGGAGTGGTAATAATAAGATAAATCTTTAAAAAAAGAAGAGTGCATCAATGAACATTCTTGCACACCTATCCTTGTGTAAATGTACAGTGTATATTTTTTAAGGGAAGTACTGGAGATTGAACCTGGGACCTTGTACATGGGAAGCAGGTGCTCAACCACTGAGCTACATCTACTTTCCTATAGTACTTTTTTAAGAGTGTATACTTAAGCCTCACATTACTAGATCACAGCCAGTGGTTTTGGTTTTGTTTGTTTTTATTAACCTTTTTAGCCTCACAGCCTCAAGTATTTGATGAAAGCCATGGACCTAACCAGAAAGACAGACAGACATATACTTTATGTTAACAGTTCGCGTCATTAGTTGAGAAGTATGGGAAACATGGAGAGAATGAAGAAGCTTTGGAAATGTGGCAATGGGGAGATGGTCGAAAGTTGGTGGGGAACAAATAAAAAGGATTTCCCAGGAGCAGTAGCATCCTAGTGGCGGTGTTTGGTCGAGGCTCGGGGTCCATCATTGTGAATCCCTTTAGCCCCCCATGCAGCCTTGGAGCAGAAAGCATAGCTGTGGCAAAGACGCAGTGTTGGTCGGAGAGAGAGAACAGGCCCAGGGTCCAGACAGAATCCAGAGGAGTTGGGGTTATGGGAGAAAACTGTTTTTCTTACTCCTCCTACCTCAAACTTAAAGCATAGAATGAGGTTCTGGAAAATGAAAGACATGTACAAAAATCTAGAAATGGCACCAGCATCTAAGTGGCTATGACAGGCAGTCTGACAGGAGCCTCAAGAATCGTGAGAGGGAAGTGGTGGTGGTCTCAGGTTCAGAGAAAGAAAGTGACACGTAAACCCTTTGCTGCTCAGCAAGTATATAAAATGGCAGGTCTTCAGACAGGCCTGTAGGAACCCAAACCCAAGTCAACTCAACTCTGCCCTTCTCTTTGAGAAGTATAGGTAATTAGTAATTAGGATGTCAGCTCCACCAGGGCAAGGACCTGCCTGGCTCACTGGAGGTATTCAGGACTGTTGGTTGGTTAAGTAAGCGGGTAAGTGAGAAAACCAGTGGATGGTTATGCATTCTGAAGATTGCTTGTCTGCCTCCCTTAGGAGACATATCTGGAAACTTACCAGTCACCATGTGTGGTCCCCCAGTTTTCAGATTTGGAGAATTGTAATGAATTTAGAGTGCTCTTGCACTTTGCTGAGCGTTTTTACATGTGTTCATTTGATCCTGAGAGGTGGGTTGGTATTATCTGCTTGGCAGTGAGGGAAAGCAGCTCATGAGCTGTTGAGTGGTAGTATGTTAGTCTTTTTCTTTTACCCTACAGCATGTTCTCCCTTAGGGTTGTCACTCAAATACTGCTTATAACTTAATCTTTCTTTGTTTCTTAAGAAACTGTCGACTCTCAAAATACTCTTGAATGCCATTATGGATATGGTATACATTAAAATCTGATTATTAGAAGTATCTAATACTTTATATTTACATTATATATAATTAAGAGAGTGGGTAATAAAACTTCTCATTGACAGCTTGAATTTAACAAACTGTCAACTCTCAAAGTACTCTTGAATGCCATCATGGATATGGTATACTATTAAAATCTGATTATTAGAAGTATCTAATACTTTATATTTACATTATATATAATTAAGAGAGTGGGTAATAAAACTTCTCATTGACAGCTTGAACTTAACACTTTATTTCTATTAGTTTTCTTCAATAATCCCTTTTAAATTGTTATTGTACTTATTTATGGCTACCAGCAATTAGGCCTGCCTGTCCTGGGCAGTGGTTACAACTCTAATGGCTTTTTACTCTAATACCTGCCTGGAGACATCTGACTGAGTTTTGCTATTGTGATGACCCAGTGTTCTAATGATTTTTCAAAAACTATAAGTAGGATGCTGCAGTATTCGAGAAAGGAAAACAAAATCCTGGTGAGTAGAGCTTGCTTTTGTAAACAGAAGAAGCTCATTGCTTCTTTTGCTGATTATAGGTGAAAATACACACACACTTCTCAGCCACAGTCCTGTCCAGAACAATTACATTTTACTGTTGTGTGGAGGTGATTTCCACAGCAAAAGCATAAAAAAAATGCTACCTAGGCCGTATGTTGTGGTGCGCGTCCTAAGGTCGTGTGCTAAATGACAGCCGTGGGGGGAGTGTGGAAAGAAGGGGAGTAGGTGATCCCTAGAGGTTCGGTGCTCTGCACTGGAGACTAGCACAGGATTTAAAAACATAGCGACCCGTTCTCGCTGTGCAGAGCAGAGTGCGGCTGTCAGCCGGCGCTGGTGTTGGCTTTCAGGCTTGGGAGGAAATGGAGCGTAATCACGATCCTTGCCACTCCGGGAGCGTTAAGGTAAGCAGGCTCTCTAGGGTGGCCCTGTGTAGGCGGGGCAGTGGTTCCGCTCTTTGCCATGGTTTTTAAGAGTGTTTTAAGGAAGGGACAGTTCTTGTCTGGCTCATTTTCCCTTTCTTCCCCTGTCATTTCTCCCTATTAAAAGCTGTGATATGATGTGGCTAGAATGTAACTATTGATGTTTACAATTAACGTTTTTTCCTTGTGTTCTTGCTACTCAAATTGTCTAACTATGGGATTTCTTGTTTAGGAAATCCAAATACTTGTGCTGAGTCATTTTGAGTTAAGTGAATGGGGTGAAGTTCTATTTTTAGCCCCTCCAGGCCCCAGGGAGGCAGAAGTGCTCTGTGGCGTTAGCAGAAGTGCTCTGTCATGGGCACTGATTTGGATTGGGCCTCTCCAGAGATACAATTCCAATTTAGAAAGGACTTTTGGTCACTGAATAAATCCAAAGTTTCTAAGACATGCATTCACTTTTTTTTGTCCATTGTAAAAGATCTTTCTTTTCTCTTCTGAGAGAGAATTTTAGCACTTAAAAGTCTCCCTCATGAAAGATTATTTGCTTTTGCCTAATTCCAACACTCGTTTTTCATAAAGGTTGAGTCTTTATTCTTATCCTCCCAATTTCAGATGCCTTCATGCCTTCTCCTTAAGTTTTACCCCAATTCTGTATAGAGGCTTCTACTCCATTGATGACCCCAAAAGAAAACAAATCTTTCACACTCACCTTCAGGCCTGACATGTTCTTTGTGTTTGTTGCAAAGGTGTTCTCTTTGGAAAAGAAAAACATCATGTTTTCTTTAGACTGAGCTCCTAGAGGACCCATGTGAGGTTGCTCTGGGTTCTTTGTGTTGAATCTGGTACTAGAGTCTACCATGCTTGTATAGAATTTTTTTCTTTTCTTTTTTAAGGAGGTACTGGGAATTGAACCCGGGACCTCGTATGTGGGAGACAGGCGCTCATCCACTGAGCCACATCTGTTCCCCCCCCCATACACATAAATATTTAGTGATGTTTTTAAAGGTGACTGACTTTTGGCCACATGATGGGCATTTCAGCCTTTACTCTGCCCGTGAACGAGATGGTATGCCCCCTGGGAGGCCGATAACACCCTGGGAGTACATGAGCATTTTCACGTGTTATCAGTAAATCCCATGGAATATATTTAATTAGTAAAATATTTGCATATGAAATTGGATCTACAGACCTGTAAATTTAAAACTCTTATGCTCATTTAAATATTTCTCTCAGAAAATGGCAGGTTTATATAATCTTCATTAAAACAGATGCATACAACTACCTGAATTTTATATACCTGGCGGTAAACTAATGTGTATTTTTGTTCTTGTGCAGAGCTCTGGTATCGAGACTTTAGTGGAGGAGCTTTGCTCCAGACTGAAAGACCTTCAGAGTAAGCAAGGTGAGAGAGCTGCTGCAGAAGGACCGTGTTCAGTGCAAGTAGGATTCTGGTCTCCAGGAAATTTGAATTGAGGAAAATCTTAGAATTGATGCAAAAAAGACAGCACAAATATCGTCTTTGTTCAGTATCTGTCACCAGGCCAGCATCATACACGTCTTCAGCTGTGTTAGCAGCTTCCGTGTCAGCCCTCGGCAGCCATTCGTAGGGATCCCAGTTCCCAGTGGAGTGGTCTGCTCCCCAGTGCCCTACTAGACAGGAAACATCTCATTTTGTTTGTCTTCAGGTTGAAGCTCAGAGATTTGGAGAGAGATTTTTTCTTCTCTTACCTCCCACTTCAAACACCCTCCCCTCCACATATACCTACCCCCTCCCCTCCATCCCACTCCCCCTCCTGGTTCATATCTCCCTAGTGATATTAGGATTTCTAAAGGTGCTGACACTAATTATTTCTGGTTTGGAAGGAACTTCTGTTTTTGACTGTCAAATTGTTTGGGCAGGCAGGCTGGACACACTCACTCCATCATTTTGACCTGTAAACCTTCAGAGCTTCTTTCCTTGGCTTTTCTGCAAGCCCTAAGAATGAAACCCACACATTAAGTTAAGGTCCCCTGTTTGCCTCGCCCTCCTCATGGTCATTATGCTGCCTACCAAGCCGCGAGCCTGCCTGTCAGAGGTGCAGTTTGTTTGCTTGCTTGTTTGTTCTTAATCTAAGGCAGTATCATGAGCTGAGCTGAGAGGATAGCCCTTGGCTTCTATTTCAGTTGAAACAGAGCCCTTGCTCACTTAGATGCTGAGTCTCAGAGAGCTCCTTGTGATGAAGAATTTTCTTTCCAGATGAGTAGTAGTCAAGACGAGTCCATATAAAGCTCATGACTTCACAGTTTTATGAGGAAATATTTCTGGAATCTAAACAGTTGCTCCCTCCTTTTGGTCTAATTAGTAAGTAACTCAGGGGACTCAGGTTCTTAAATAAGTGCCCTGAGAGCACTGTGTCAGCAACGAGATCAGCGGCTCTCTCACCTCTTATCCCGATGCTCACATGGGTTAGTCCCAGAATTCCCTCTGGCACACTGAAGAAACACCTTTTTATTAAAAAGACAGATTGGTATAGAGTCCTCTTTTTAAGCCAAAAACGCCTATATAGCTTCTGATTGAATTACTTGAGAAACTTTTAAAAATCATGGGCATTTATTAACTAGATATAAGACAAATCTTTCTGAATTTTTGTTTCATAACAGAAGAGAAGATTCACAAAAAATTAGAGGGGTCTCCCTCTCCAGAGGCAGAATTATCCCCTACAGCAAAGGATCAAGTGGAAATGTATGTAAGATTATATTCAGTAATAAAGTGTGCATTTGTTAAAATCAGACTAATGACTGCTACATGGTTTACATTTTTTGTTTGTCATCTATTTAGTTCATATTTTATAATTCAGAAAGTATTGGCCACTTAATGTGTGCTTGATACTGAGACTTCAAAGATGATTAAGATGGTTCTATCTTTACAGTACATATTCAATAAATATTTGTGAAATGAAAGAATGAAACAAGCAAGATTATTGTTTACTAAGTTCGATCATGTGCCATCACCCTTGAAATTCACAATAATCCTTTGAAGTAGCTGTAAGAAATTATGCTTATCCTTGCTTTGCAAACAAGGAAACTGAATTCCCACTGCTTATCACAAAGGAAACTTGGGCAAATCATTGACCTTGGCCAAAGCAGTTTTCTAAAGAGACTTTCAGTTCTTTCCTTGTAAATATTCAGTATTAAAGGCGGCTGACTCCTTTATTATAAACCTTACTTGAGAGTTTTGAATCTCTAAAACCTAAGAAAACAAATGACAGTTGGTTTGTGTAACTTGTACTGTCCAACATGGTAGCCACCAACCACCTGTGGCTGTTGAGCACTTGAAGTATGGCGAGTCCAAATTGAGACGCGCAGAAGTGTAAAATACCCATCTGATTTCAGAGATTTCATGTAAAAGAGAATGTAAAATATTGCATTAATCATTTTTTAATATTGATTACATGTTGAAATGAGAATATTTTAGATGTGTTTGGTTAAATAAAATATAGACTATTGAAATTAATTTCACCTTCTTTTTACTGTTTCTTTGTACTCTTTTAAAGTGACTGCTAGAACATTTAAAATTGCATGTGAGGCTCACAGTGTATTCCTATTGGACAGCTCTGGTGGTGTAGATTGAGAAGGAGTGTCCAGTTCAGGCCCCTTGAAAACATGACCTTTCACCGTTTCTATGGGATCTTGAATGTTACCTCCAGAACCTCAGTCTCCTCAGTAGCCAACCTGACTCTAAATTTTCCTTTTGGCAACCTGTCCTGCTCTGAATTCAATCTTCAGCAGCTCCCAGTTTCTTAGCAGATTGAAAACTCTTCTTCCCAGTTTTCAAACCCTCTGAAACTGCCTTCCCAGTTTTCCTCCCCTCCATTTCCAGTGTTTAGGCTGGTCTAATCAGGCTTCATTCCACAAGCGCAACGTGTATCTGTCTTTGTGGCCTCCCATGGGTTCCCCAGGCCTTGTCACTAGTACTTGCTAAACTTGCATATTTCTTAAGCTTCATCAAGGCTCAGCTGTAGTCCCCCTTTGTCTCCTTGTTCTAGACCTCTCCAGCATCCTCTTCTCTAAACACTCAGATAGGATGCTTCCTACCGTTTTGGAGGGCCGTTTTAAGGGCCTCCTTAATGCCAGTGTGCTAACCTCGGGATAAAGTAACAATAATAACGATAATCACACAAGAAGGTGCTGTTCTGACTAATTGTACTTATTAAACCCTTTAATCCGCACAACAACTCTTGTGAGGTAGACACTACTATTATCCCCATACTGTAGGTAGGGAAACTAAATCACAGAGAGGTTAAGTAACATGCCTAAGGGGACACAGCTATTAAGTGGCAGAGCCAGGATTCAAACTCAGGAGTCTGGCATCAGAGCTGATGGTCTAGGCTCCTTTGCTCTCCAGCTTTTCATCTACATATATTTCCAACACTCACAACAACTTTGTGATTTAAGTCATGTTATCACCATTTGACAGTTGAGGAAATAGACGGAGACATTAAATAATTAGCTTAAGGTCACAAGCACAGTATGTGACTGAGCTGAGTCAAATTCAGATATTTCTTACTCAAAAACTGTTCTTTCTGCTACCTTATATTTGTTAGTTTCAATTCCTTAATTGAAATTCAAACCTTGAAGACAAAACTCTCGTCTTCAATATTTTCTTAATATTATCATAGTGCTTATCACACTGCTGATCGTAAAGGTGTTTGATACATGGGACTGATGTTGATGTAAAGCATATTAAACTATATTATAAATAATGTAAAGTCAAGTCGTGGATGTCATAAATGTGGTCTGTGTTCAAATGAAATGTCCCATTTCTGTGATGGTGATGTTGTTTTACTCTTACCTAATATAATAAATGCTCACTTTTGAACTCTGCGCTCTGTTTTTCAGGTACTATGAAGCATTCCCACCGCTCTCTGAGAAACCTGTCTGCCTGCAAGAAATCCTGACTGTGTGGAACAAGCCTAAAGTCTGCTCTTCCTCCAGCCCTTCCTCATCCTCCACAGCCCCACCGGCCAGCACAGACACAGCCTCCCCCCGGGATTGCAGCAGTGGAGGTGAAGCCATCAGGGAAAGAAGCAGCGAAGGGACTGCTGCTGTGCATGAGAAGGAGAATAAATGCAGTGGTGGTACAACTGAAGAAAAGCCTGCTTTGTACAAAAAGCAAATCCGACATAAACCTGAAGGAAAGATTCGCCCTCGCTCGTGGTCTTCAGGCTCCAGTGAGGCAGGCTCCAGTTCCAGTGGTAACCAGGGAGAGTTCAAAACACCCACGAAGTGTGTTAAAGTAAGGCACAAGGTGCGAGAAATTCGCAACAAAAAGGGGCGGAATGGGCAAAGCAGGCTTTTGTTGAAGGCTGGCGAAAAGGCTGAGAGAAACATTCATGCTGGAAGTAGTAGCGGTGGCAGCAGTGGTTCTGTCAAACAGCTGTGCAAACGGGGTAAAAGACCATTAAAAGAAGTCGGGAGAAAAGATGCTGAGGGCACTGAAGCAAAAGACCTGTACGTGGAGAGCAGAAACGACAGAGAATATAAAGAGGAACCATTGTGGTATACTGAACCCATTGCGGAATATTTTGTTCCTTTGAGCAGAAAAAGTAAACTAGAGACCACATACCGAAACAGGCAGGATACAGGCAATCTGACAGCAGAAGCAGTAGAAGAATTGTCTGAATCAGTGCATGGTCTTTGTATCAGCAACAATAATATTCATAAAACATACCTCGCAGCAGGTACTTTCATCGATGGTCATTTTGTAGAAATGCCTGCAGTTATAAATGAGGATATTGACCTCACTGGGACCTCATTATGTTCTCTTCCAGAGGACAATAAATATTTGGATGACATTCATCTATCAGAATTAACACACTTCTATGAAGTGGATATTGATCAATCCATGTTGGATCCTGGTGCCTCAGAAACAATGCAAGGAGAAAGTCGGATTTTGAACATGATTCGACAAAAAAGCAAAGAGAAAACGGATTTTGAGGCAGAATGTTGCATAGTGTTAGATGGAATGGAGTTGCAAGGGGAACGTGCAATATGGACAGATTCCGCGAGCTCTGTGGGTGCTGAGGGCTTATTCCTGCAAGACCTTGGCAATCTGGCTCGGTTTTGGGAGTGTTGTTCATCTAGTTCTGGTGATGCCGATGGAGAGAGTTTTGGAGGAGATTCTCCAACTAGACTCTCTCCTGTCTTAGACAGCACAATACTCAATTCACACTTGCTTGCTGGCAATCAGGAGCTCTTTTCAGATATTAATGAAGGATCTGGTATAAACTCTTGTTTTTCAGTGTTTGAAGTGCAATGCAGTAATTCTGTTTTACCATTTTCTTTTGAAACAACACTCAACTTGGGAAACGAAAATACAGATTCTAGTGCTAATGTGCTTGGGAAAACACAATCTAGATTGCTAATATGGACCAAAAATAGTGCCTTTGAAGAAAATGAACACTGTTCTAATCTTTCAACAAGAACTTGCAGTCCATGGTCCCATTCAGAAGAAACACGTTCGGACAATGAGACATTAAATATTCAGTTTGAAGAATCCACGCAGTTTAATGCAGAAGATATTAATTATGTAGTTCCTAGAGTCTCGTCAAATTATGTAGATGAAGAACTTTTAGATTTTTTGCAAGATGAAACTTGCCAGCAAAACAGTAGAACTTTAGCAGAAATTCCTACGGTAGTTTTCAAAAAAAAATCTAAACTAGAATCTGTCTGTGGTATTCAGCTAGAAGAAAAAACAGAAAACAAAAACTTTGAAACTACGCAAGTATGTGGTGAAAGCAGCCCACATGGAGATGGCTACAGCTCAGGGGTTATTAAAGACATTTGGACAAATATGGCAGATAGAAATTCTGTAGCTATGGTAGAAATAGAAAGAATTGATAGTGAGTTGTTTTCAACAGATGTAAATAACTACTGCTGCTGTTTGGATACCGAAGCTAAAATGGAAACCCTCCAGGAGCCCAATAAAGCCGTGCAGAGATCGGAATATCATCTATGGGAAGGGCAGAAAGAGAACCTGGAGAAGAGAGCGTTTGTTTCTAGTGAGCTGTCAAAAGTGGATGGTGGTGATTATACTACACCCTCTAAACCCTGGGATGTAGCCCAAGATAAAGAAAATGCATTCATTCTTGGAGGAGTTTATGGAGAACTCAAAACCTTTAACAGTGATGGGGAGTGGGCTGTTGTACCACCCAGCCAGACAAAAGGAAGCCTGTTACAGTGTGCAGCTTCTGATGTGGTGACAATAGCGGGTACGGATGTCTTCATGACCCCAGGAAACAGCTTTGCTCCTGGTCACAGGCAGTTGTGGAAACCTTTCGTGTCATTTGAACAGAGCGATCAGCCGAAGAGTGGGGAAAATGGATTAAATAAGGGATTTTCTTTTATCTTCCATGAAGACTTACTAGGAGCTTGTGGTAACTTTCAAGTTGAAGACCCTGGACTTGAATATTCATTCTCTTCCTTTGACTTAAGCAATCCATTTTCACAGGTTCTTCATGTAGAATGTTCATTTGAACCCGAAGGGATTGCATCCTTCAGCCCTAGTTTTAAACCGAAATCAATCCTCTGCTCTGATTCAGATAGTGAAGTGTTTCACCCCAGGATATGTGGCGTCGACAGAACACAATACAGGGCTATTCGGATCTCTCCTAGGACTCATTTTCGCCCAATCTCTGCATCTGAACTCTCCCCAGGAGGAGGAAGCGAGTCGGAGTTTGAATCTGAGAAGGATGAAGCAAATATTCCCATTTCTTCCCAAGTTGATGTATTTGAAGATCCACAGGCAGATCTCAGACCTCTAGAAGAAGATGCAGAGAAAGAAGGCCATTACTATGGAAAATCAGAGCTCGAGTCTGGAAAATTCCTTCCCAGGTTGAAAAAATCTGGAATGGAAAAGAGTGCTCAGACGTCGCTGGATTCCCAGGAGGAATCAGCTGGGATTCTGCCAGTAGGAAAGCAAAATCAGTGTTTGGAATGTAGCATGAATGAATCTCTGGAAATAGATTTAGAAAGCTCAGAAGCAAATTGCAAAATAATGGCACAGTGCGAGGAAGAGATTAATAATTTTTGCAGTTGTAAAGCAGGTTGTCAGTTTCCTGCTTATGAAGATAATCCGGTCTCCTCAGGACAGCTGGAAAAGGTGTGTGTGTGTGTGTACACGTGTGTGTGTACGTGTGTGTACTTGATGAAAGGCTTTGGTTATACTGTAATCCAAGAACAGTCATACCATGCAGTCATTGGGAAATTATCTTAAATATCTTAAAATATATCATTCTTAAACAATTGAACATTTAACGGTTTAAAATGGATTGCCTTTTTTTTTGTAAAATTTGAGCTAGACAGTAAACTTCCTCTGCAGAGAAATGGTATTTCAAATGACAGGATCTTAGATTCTTTGGGTTGTCTTAATAATGCATGTATTTTGCTTCAAGAAAATTTCTCTAAGGTGATGAGTCAGGAAGTGGTGGTTTTCTCTTCTTCCAGAAATCCTTTGGCTTGTAAAGTAGCAAGCCCCTCTTATTGCCTCCAAAACACTGATCAGTTTATTTATTAAAAGTTGTACTTTAGGGGCGGCTGTAGCCCAATGGGTAGGGCGCCGGTTTACCACATGGGAGGCCCCGGCTTCAGTCCCGGGGCCTCCTCGAACGGGCGGACCGCCTTGAGAAGGCAAGCCCCCGCGGGCAAAAAGGCAAGTCTCCATGGGAAAAGGCAAGCCCCCGCGAGCAGGTGGGCTGCTGTGCCTATGAGCTGACTCGGCAGGTCGCCCCAGTGGGGGGAGACAAGCAGACATAGAGGAACTCAAAGAAAAAAAAATGAACACAGCAAGAACAAGCAGAAGGGGGGAATGTATAAGAAATAAAAATAAATCTTAAAAAAAAAAAAGTTGTACTTTGCATGTAAAGTAAGTCACATCTGCATAGGGTTCTATAAAATACATTGTGGTCCATGCAAAAATTAACTTGCAATCCAAATATGAGATAGCTTTTACAGAACCTATATAGATGTCCCTTGCTGTACACAAAGTACATATTCCTGCAGCTTTGTGAATTATATGTTAAGCCTATCAAATGAGATTGGCTTTAATAGTGTTTGTTAATGGGAGTCATTGTACCCGTTGGATATATTCTTAAGCAGTTTGAGGTTAAATTGATTGTACAGGAAATAACACTTAAGGCAACGACCTGTTTCTTCAAAAAAAGCATAGTGCTCTGCCCGTTTTGCAACTGTTACTTGATAAAGAGGTACCTGGCCTCCTTCTAGGAGCAGCTTATTAAAAATACAGTTGGAGATGTTTAGAAGTACTGCCACCTGTGGCCAGAGAGGAGATGGTCACCCTCCCCCATCCGTCCTTCTCTACACTTCACCCATATTTGCACATTGAAACCCTTCCCACACCATGAGGCTCTTTTCAGATACCACCTCCTCCACTGACAACTTTCCTGATTATTCTTCTCATCCCTCTTCCTCCCCCTACCCCACCCTAGCATCAGATTTAATTTCTCTCCTTTTTACGCCTCCTTTTTTTTAAGTTGCATTTTCCATTTTTTCACAGGTTACTGCTATACTTCCTCTCCTACTAGATTATAAGCTCCTTTTGGATATGGACCAGGCCTTACTCATTTGTGGCATCAGAGTGCCTGTGATTTTAGGAGCTTCCTAGGCGAATCCAAAGTGCTCTTAGGTGAATTGAGAATCGCTGCTGTAATTGGCTTTCTTAGAGATCTTTACAGGGACATGAACCTACCTAATCCAGTTGAAAAGCTGAAATCCGAACTGCTATGGAAAAAAATAATGTTGTTAGCCTTTATCTGCTTGTTTACTGCCCCATTTTTCGTCCTTAAATATTCCTTTATGTACTTTGTATTTCACCTGGTTCCAGATTGGGAAGAAAGAAAAAGAGGAAAGAAGCAAGATTCTACATCATGCCACTACTATATTCCTTCGCTTTCTAGTATGTTGATGTGTTTATGTGTTATCAGAATTCTGGGTTTTCTTGAAAGGTCTTAGCCACCAATAAAATTCCCAGAGGACATTTTGGGGTTATCTAATAAACTAGATTTTGTTAGTACAATTAGCATCGATCTCTCTGAGCCTCTCTCATCTGCAGTTTCCTTACATTTTCAGGCTGGGTTAGAGCTCACTTTATAGATTAATCTGAGGTACAAAAGGATTGAGAGTGGCCTGAAGTGATGCAGTTTGGGGCCAGTCTGGGACCAGAACCTGGGTCTTTCCACCTCTCACTTGGCCTAGTCAGTCTTCAGGAGCTGATTCAAGGCTCTTCTTCTCCCAGTTTGTACAAAGGATAGCCTGGAAGTAGCTTTTTTAAAGGTCATCAGTTGCCCTAGCTCAGAGTACGTGGGTAAAGTACAGGCTTTCTCCTTAGGAGCGTGGGTGCTCAGGAGCATGGAAGGAATTAGGGTACCTTTCCAAGCCTTGGTACAATTCAGCACATATTCACTCAGCACCTGTTGCATGCTAGTCGCTAAGGTAGATGCCTTGGATGAGTCTCCACTGAAATAGATAATTCGTTCATGTGGTTCAAAACTCAGGAATTGCAAGAGGGCATGCACACAGTGAAAAGCTCCCAGAGGCAACCATGAGTTGTCTACTTCCAGGGTATTTTATGCATACGTAAATGATACCTGTTCCACATATATTTCCTCTTTTTTTTTTTTTTTTAACTGAAATGGCACTTTATTGTAATCTCTCTTCTCGGTTTTTGTTTGTTTTCTCTGCCTAACATTTCACTGTATGTCTGTACCACAGTTTACCCCACCAGTTCCTTATCTCTGAGGGTATTTGGATAAACATAATTTGAGGTAACATGGTCAGTGGAGTGGTGGAGGTGAGCACAGGCTGGTGTGGGAACCCAGGGGAAAACCCCTTCCCAGCCTGTAAGAGTTGAGGAAGGCTTTGAACATGCTTGAGCATCCAGGGGCAGAGCAGAGGAAGAATGTGACCTAGGCAGAAGGAAAAGCAAAGAGAAAGGGGCTTGTAACTTCTGAGGTGTGCAGAGGAGCTGTGAACAGTAAGCTTGTGGTTTCTGGAGCATAAAGTAGCAAAGATGAAGCAAAGTGTGTATTGGGTATCCGTTTGTGTATGAAATTGTGGCAGAAGTGTTCTCTTTGCCATTTACTTGATCACCTCCTTGAAGTACAGAACGGCAGCAAAAGACATAACATAGTCCCTGTCCTGAAGGAATTTACAGTCCAGTTCTGGAGAAGAAGGCCTTTGTGCCTAGCAGACACTCTGCTGGGGAAGTCAGCAAGCAGGAAGCCAGGGATAGCTTGGAGGAGGGTAGATGGGGTGGGGTGGGGCGGCGCCAGCCTCGATGCCCACTGTGTGCCAGGCCCTGTGCCAAGGCTCATGTTGCCACGGTCCTGCCGAGGGCGCGTTGGCTCTGGGCGGTAGATGGACTGGTCAGAACACAGAGGCTCAGGCCTAGGATAAGATATAAAGGAAAACTTAGTGTCTTTGATTGTCTCTCTTGCACCCTGTTTCTCTTCATTTACATTTCTTCTTTTCTTTTCCAAAGAACCAGCCTTGTAGAAGGGTTTCTTTTCCTTTTGTGACTCAAAGAACTGAGAACTGACTGTGGCAAAGGGTGCCCAGAGGACAACTTTCAGGAGTCCAAAATGAAGCAAGGGCCTAAACGCCTTTCTCTTCACCCCCACTGGGAATGTTTCGTGAGGCTTTATAAGTGATACTGTAGGTTAGAATATAACTGCTGTGGGAACGTGAAGGCCAAGAGCTGGGCATGGCATATGGTGGGATGGAAGGTTGGGAAGAGTTTGTGATATTAAATATGGTCTCAGGCTAGGATTTCTTGAGAAGGTGAAATTTGAGGAAAGATACAGGGGTGGGAGAGTGAGCCAAGGGAGAGGAAAGAGTGTTGTGTTCTGTTTTGTTTTCGTTTTCTTTACCCTTTTTGTCCATAACTAAAAAGTACTCCTAAAATTATGGCAGAAATGGGCATCAGCTGAATAGTGGTTTCAGCAGGTAGAGCGCCTTCTTCAGGTCCTTCAGGTGCGCAGGCATGAGGACTCACTGTTTGTGCAAAGCCCTGTGCCCGGAGCTGTGCTGGTAAAGAAGACACACATGGCCCCTGCCCTTGAGGAGCTTGCAGTCTGCTTCCTGTGCTCCTCCCGCCTCTCGGGTCATGCTGACCCAGACGCCTCCGCCTATGCTGTGTCCCCCCCAAGCCTCCTTTTCCTGATGGGCTCTCTCCCTTCCTTACCCTGGCCCCCATTCCCACAGAGGGGGGTTAAAAGATGAGCAGTATGAATGCCCATACTAATAAAACATGGACCATTCCTCCATGGACCTGGGGCATTTTCTTTTTAAAATTGAAACTTGTTCCTACCAAATACAGTCTCATCAGCAGCGCCTTGGGGATGATGGAGAGAATTCTGGGCAAGGAAGCCTTCCTTGCTCTGCCTGAATGGCACTTAATGAGCTTCTGATGGTCTAGGTGTGCCATGGAGAGAAGGGAAGGCCTTTCTGGAATGGCTGTAGGTGCTGTCAGTCACCTTGACTTAGCTGCAGACCTGGCAGGTTGCCAGCATCATCTGCCTTAGGCGCAGCCTTGTCAGGTTCTTGGGCATCTGTTTGTCTAATAGCACTACTGATTTTTACAGTTAGAATAAGTTGCAGGAGAAAATAGTGAAGGTTAAATAACCTCTGGATAGACAATACAGTTCTTCTGTTTTAAGAGTCTTTCTGAAAAGTTCTGCTAAGTGAAAATGAGAGTTTGAAGTGTTTCCCATTTAGTTACAAAATAAAAAACATGACTGAACGAAAAGGTTTTAGACCCATTAAATTAATTTACAGTTAAAAGCATATCAAAATCCTAATAGAAAATTGATGCTCGCCAGCTCCAGAACAATTCAGGTTTTATACTTGAACATATAATGAAATGTCTTTTTAAAAAATAAAGGGGCATGCAGTGTTTCCAGTCCTTCCCATTGAACAGACATCTGTGGAGAGCACAGTGTTAGGGATGGAGGGAGGTGCAAAGATGCTGGGATGAGGCCCTACCCCAGGGAGCCTGCCGGTGGGCGGGACTGCCCTGACCACT
>PVKH010005797.1:0-21702 GCA_004027955.1 Chaetophractus vellerosus | reverse complement strand
TATGGCCGGACCCTAGACCATTTTCTTTTTAATGTCTTTTCTTTCAACAAATATCTTTCTAAAGATCTAAGTTGAAGTCTTTGGGGTCCCAATTTAGGTTATTCAGAGAGTAACTTTTCAACGGACACACATGCATATGAACAAGCAATTGTGCAAATACTAAATTAATACAGAACTAAGGATTTCTCTCAAAGAAGCATTCAGGTTAATGACTTCCCCCAGGAACAATGGGAGATGAATCTCTTTATATTTAAATAATAAAGAGGCGTCTCAAGTTATCTTTTTCAGAGTCAAAGACCATTCCGTGGTCCACCTACAGGGCAGCCCAAATTAGTTACAATTTCAAGTCATAGTTCTTCCACATGTTCTGCTCCTCAAGGTTAGCAAACAATCAAACAAATAGCAACAACACAAAAGCTTAGGGTACCCTGTTACGCTTTTTACCTGTCTTCATTAATTTAGCTGTTAATAGGGATAGAACCTTCCTGATCCTGATCCCTTCTGCTAGAAGAATTGCTTCTTCTATGTACACTCCATACAACACTTTGACCCTCTCTTGTGTCACTGGCCTTCTAATCATTTCTGTACATGCTGGTTTTATGTATTGCAATCTCTGTGATGACAGAGACAGTCTTATTTTTGAAACTCATTATGTATCCTGTGATTGCTTGGTGAGTACAATGCTATTTTTTATAAATGGAAGTCTTTTTGTGTAACTGTTCCTTAAGAGTAAAGGATCTAACATTATGGACTCAAATTTACTTATGTATAGCTGCTTTAGAACAAGTAATAATCAACTCTTAAAGCTACTGGGATCTTACATTTAATGTTCACATTCACTGATAAAGGAGATACTGTGGCAAAGTTGTCATGTGCAAAAAACAGTTAGGGTCAGTTTTCCAACAACTTACTTTACTCCTCCATGCCGTAGTTTCCTCATGCATGAAATGAGGACACTAATGCTGCCTTCCTAATCATGTCTTGTAAGGATTATTTGAAATTAATTCATGTAAGGCTTTTAGAACAGTCTCTGAAACATGGTTCATATTCAGGGAAAGTTAGCTATTATAATTAGCATCACCTTGGCAATCTGAAAGAACAATATCTATTTAAGTCCTACTAAAGAGAGAGAACTAAATATACAAAAAAAAAAGTAATATCTAGTCTGTTCTACTCTGTCAACAACTTGTCATGTGGTTTAGTAGGTGAAATTCAGATATTTTAGGAGTTTTGTAGTATGTATACTGCCAGATTGAAGTAACACATTGATACAGGCTCAGCTGATATTTGAAGTTTTCTCTTTTTATGGATAAAATAATTAAAGGTTGTAATTATAGATTGTAATTTCTGTAAATACAGGAAAAAAACTAGATCATGTCAGAGATCAATAAAAATTGAACTAAATGGAAAACGGTAAAAGAATTTCTTACTTGGTCCAGTAAGCATTCTAAAAACATAAGTATACCTCTGTTCCTACCCACAGTTCTCTAGCCAGTTATGCAGGGCACCTATGCTTATTTGACCCCAAGGAGTGTATACAGTAAGAAAGATCTAGAAGAACCTAGTAACCAAGGAACAAAGCAATGATTGTAAATTTAAGAAAATGATGAAAAGGATAAGTGTGCTTTAATGTTCTTTACTTTGTGCTCACTTTATGACAACTTCCTCAAAACCACTCTACAATAAATCTGCTACTAATATCAGTTTTTCTTACCAACTTTTTGCAATTTGTATGGTATTTGTTTTAAATTTGCAGTCTAATGATTTTAGATTCTGCTATAGTGTGGGAACATATTCCCCAGAGATCTGCAAATAGTACAGATAAATAGATATGAAGCTGGAATGTAACCTTTCACTATTAATGATATACTTGTTAAATATAATTCTCAAAATTAAAATATTTCATTTGTTTGGGTCCTTTTCTGTATGTGACACATTTTACCATGAACACATATATTTATATATTCTGAAAAAAAACACAAAGCTATTATAATTAGATATTGGCTCAATGAACCTAATATATAGTTTTTGGCTGAAAACTCTGAAACTTACTGCCCATTAAATATTGTGAAAGCATATTAATAGCTGAATATTCCTTGATGCTATTAAAAATAATTCTTCTGTTGATGTTGCATGAAAGATCTTACCATGCATTTTATCAAGTTTTGTCTGTCATGTTCTATCATAATATTGTAAAAACATCTTAGCATAATTATTTTACTCAGAATAGCTCTCCTTTTGACATATTCTGAAGATTCAGTCTAGTAAGCAACAAGGTTTTCTGTTAAAAAGAATGAAGTCCTGACAACTTTAAAGTTAGAAATGTACCAGAACTAATAGAAAGTAGATGCTAGTGCTAAATATTACAATAACACTTAATCAAATTCAGATTGAATGGAAAGATAACATTAAAATAGCAATATCTTTGACTCTACTTAGGTAATATTTGTTGTATAGTTTAAATCCCAAAATACAGTTTCTACTTTTCTTTAGCTATGAACAGATTGTTTAGACAATCAGCTCTTTTCATTCCTGTAGATCCTGACAAAACTTTAATATAAATCTTTCTACTAGTCCTCTTTGCCAGAAATATATCTGAGTGCTTGGGAGAGTCACGTGTCTGCATTCTTGTTATCAAATTGTAGAAGGGCACATTTTAGAAATAGCCCATATCATAAAACCACATTCTCCAGACTCCTCTTCCATGCCACATGGATTACCTTCTTTGGACTACCCAGAGGAATAGGCAGCTTTCTTAGTTCCAAGTAATTTTTTGCCATGGGGTATTTGTGTGGGATGGGAAAATGCCAGATGCTGTACACAGCATACATCTAACTTGTTCTTATTTCCAAAAGTGTGAACAGATTTGTCTGACTTTTGCTTGAGGACAGTCTATTGCAGCTTACATCTTCTCTATCACCTGGATATCTACCCTATATTCTGGGTTTCTATAGATACTGTGGACTTTCAAATCACCATATCATCCCGTGTTAAAGACTACTTTTCTTCATTTCCTAGAGTACTAATACAACTCTAGACTACTGATGGCTTAATTCTTAGAGATATTAGAGTGCATTACAACTTAGTGAAAAGAAATAAACACAACTAAAATATGGTGTTAAATTCTGAGTATCCAGGAGAAAAGAAAAAAAATACTTTCAACTTTGCAGAGGTTAAAACTTAACTTTTACCTTATCATAAAGTGCTAAGTTAAACAAATCCTTTTAAGGAAAGATTAAGTTTTAAGCTCTTGATTAGGTGGATTCAAACATACAGAGTCAATATTGTGGTGGAGAGAGATAGTAGATATGGCAAAATATGGTCCTTACATAGTGGTGCTCAGATAGGCTTTTCCTTAAATGATCTCATACATAAACCGCAGCAAAGCGTGACCTAATTATGACTATCTACATCTTCTTTACCAAGTGTCTCTCTCGATTGGTAAAATGTTCCTTCTAAAAATTTTATAAAACATTAAAAACATATGTTGAAAAGAACTTGCAGGGTGAAAATGGCTACGAGTATTTACCAAGTCTAGTATCAATCTAAATGTTATCTAAAGTTTAATGTCAGTGATTGAGAAGAGGGGAGTGGAGAGAGCAAGCATACACCAGGTTGGCAGACTTTTTTTCTAGTCCGAAATCTGACGCCACCTCTATACCTAATTCGGGCTACATGTGATCTCTCTGAGCTTCATTTCCTTTCTGGAAAACTAAGAAACTGGATCTTTGGCTTTCTTTTAGCTCTAACTTTCCATGGATGTAGGTATTCAAATATTGTATTAAATATAAAAATAGTTTGACGTTTTTAATCTTAACTATTTACAACTATTCTTCTATAGACAATTCAATATATGACACATTTTGATTCTGATTGCTAATGAACCTATCAGGATAAATCAAAATTAGGCAATATATACTCAGTGCAAATAACTTCATTTCCTTCATGATTAATGCTGGTAGACTTATTAAGTATCTGATATCCTGATCGAATAACATTCCTTAAAACAGAGATTGGTTTGGTACACTTATTTGAGCATTTCCTGTGACTAACTCTCCAAATAAATGCTCATATCTTTGCTCTTAATAGCCATTCCTGTACATGCCAATGTACCATGATCTTATTCACCCTTTAACTTTGAGTTTGAGGTAATTCAACATTTACCTTGGGCCATGAACACTATGATTTTAATCTTCCTTCTTTTGTACTTTATTGAGATAAAATTCACATGCCATAAAATTCACCCTTTTTAAATTATTTTTTTTAAAGAAACTTTAGGTTACATAAATGTTACATAGAAAATGTAAGGGATTCCATATGTCCCCACTTCCCCCCCCCCCCGTCCCATACCTTCCCATATCAACAAGATCCCTCATTAGTGTGGTACGTTTGTTACAATTGATGAGCGCATATTGAAGCATTGCTACTAACCATGGATTACAGTTTAAATTATAGTTTACACTCTGTCCCATACAACTTTTAATATTATGACAAAATATTCAATGGCCTGTATCCAATACTGCAATGTCATTCAGGGTTTAAACAGAACAATTTAGTATATTTACAACATTGTGCAGTGGTCACCACTATCTGATTCCAGAACACTCTCATTTAATTTTCAATGAAATCCGGTACAAATTTCTTCTGACTCTATTACTACAAAATTTTAATTTTTCAGACCTGACTTAGCTTGAATGATATTAATGAAAAAAACATTTTGACTTATAACTATTTGGGTGACTTATTGGAAGAACAAAAACCTGAAGACATTTCAGATTGTAATTATCTGTATACTTTCTCTTGTTTTCTGTGTCAGCCTAGTTAAGGTTTGTAAATTTTATTGATCTTTTCAAAGAATCAACTTTTGGTTTTGTTGATTATCTCCATTGATTTTTGGTTTTCTATTTCATTTATCTCCACTTGAATTTTTGTTATTTTCTTCCTTCTGCTCACTTTGGGTTTGGTTTGCTCTTCTTTTTTGAGTTTTTCCAGTTTTGGGCTTAAGACTGATTTGAAATCTTTCTTCTTTTTTTAATGTAAGCATTTAGTTATAAATTTCCCTCTCGGCAATGCCTTTGCTGCATCTCATAAGTTTTGGTGTCTTGTGTTTTCATTTTCATTTGCCTCAAGATATTTCCTAATTTTGCTTGCGATTTTCTCTTTAACCCATGGGTTGTTTAAGAGTATGTTGTTTAATTTCCACATATTTATGAATTTTCCATTTCTCCCTCTGTTATTCATTTCTAGCTTCATTCTGTTCTGGTTGGAGTACAAACATACTATGATTTCAATATTTTTTAATTTATTGAGACTTGTTTTGTGACCTAACATATGGACTATCCTGGAGAAGGATGTACGCACACTCAGGAAGAATTTGTGTTCTACCTTTGTTGGGTAAAGTGTTCTATATATGTCTGTTAGGTCTATTTGGTTTAGTGTGTCATTCAAGTCCTGTACTTAACTTATTAATCTTCTAACTAGATATTCTATCCAGTATTGAAAGTGGCATATTAAATTCTCCTACTGTTAACATAGAACTGTCAATTTCTCCCTTCAACTCTCTCAGTATTTGCTTCTTATATTTTAGGGCTCTGCTGTTAGTTGCGTATATAATTGTTACATCTTCTTTAGGAATTGTCCCCTTTAGCAGTATATAAAAAACAATCTTTGCCTTTTGTAACTGATTTTGACTTAAAATCTATTTTACCTCATATTTGTATAGCTACCCCAGCTCTCTTTTGGTTGCTATTTGCATTTTATATTTTTTCCATTCTTTCATTTTCAACCTACTTTTATTTTTGAACTTAAATGATTCTCTTGCAGACAGTATGTAGGTGGGTCATGCTTTTTATCTAGTCTGTCAGTCTCTGGGTTTTGCTGGAGTGTTTAATTCAGTAACATTTAAAGTCCCTACTGATATATGCAGGACTTTCTTCTGTCATTTTGCTATTTTGCCTTTGTATGTCTTATACCTTTTTGTTACTCAATTCTTCTGTAAAGCTTACTTTTATATTTATTGATTTTGTATGTAGTTGCATATTAAATGCCTTCTCTTCTCTCTCTGAATACATTTTTCATCTGTTTTCCTTGTGGTTACCATGGGTAATTCAACATCCTAAATATGTACAATCATATTTGGTTTAATGCCAACTTAACTTCAATAGCATACACATATATTGTTCCTATTTCTGTCTGTATCACTCACCTTTTTTGGTACTTGTTACCATTTAAAAGTTCATATATTGTATCCTAAAACTAGAATTTTTATCCTTACTCTTTATACATTTCCATTTTAGTACCCAGAGGTGCTAAAAGTGGAGTTAGATAGCAAGCAATACACTATAATAATACTGGCATTCATAATTTTCCAAATGGCTACCTTTACTGCAGTTCTTTCATTTGTTAATTTTTAAAGAAGCTTTAGATTGTATAAATGTTACATCAAAAATGTAGGGGATTCCCATATAACCCATCCCATCCCTCTCCCATACTTTCCCCCATTAACAACATCTTACATTTGTGTGGTACATTTGTTACAATTGACAAACACATATTGAAGCATTGCTACTAACCATGGTCTATAATTTATATTTTATGTTACACTTTGCATCACAAAATTTTATAGGCTTTGACAAAATGTATAATGGCCTGTATCCATCATTGAAATGTCATGCAGGACAATTCCAATGTCTCCAAAATGCCCCGTGTTATACCTATTCTTCTTCCCTCTCCCTCTCCTCAGAACCTCTGTTGATCACTACCTTTAAATCAATGATACAAGTTCTTCTATTGCTAGAATAATAAATTCACTGTAGTCCATAATTGCATCCGCCTTATATTTGTTCATTCCTCAGTATTGAGGATTTGGGCATGGTGATGTTTCTGATTGTGAGGGATTTTTATGCTGCTTTGAATCTCTGTCTAGTGTCTTTTCATTTCAGCCTGAAGAGTTCCCTTTAGCCATGTTTGTAGGGCAGGGCTACTGGTGATGAACTTCCTCAACCTTTGTATTTCTGGGAATGTCTTAATCTCTCACTCATTTTTTAAAGGAAATCTCACCAAATATAAAATTCTTGGTTGGCTGTTGTTTTCTTTCAGCACTTTAAGTAGTTCAGCCCACTGCCTTCTTGCCTCCATGGTGACCGATGAGAAATTGGCACTTGATCCAATTGGGACAACTTTGTATATTACACATTGCTCTTTTCTTGTAGCTTTCAGAATGCTCTTCCTGTCTTTTGCACTCAATAGTGCGATCAGTATATGACAGGGTATATTTTTCTTCATGTTTATCCTGTTTGGTATTTTCTGGGTTCCCTGGATGTTTATATTCACATCTTTTCTAAGTTTGGGGAGTTCTCTGTCCTCATTTCTTTCAATATTCCTTTTCCCCCTTTCTCTGTTTCTTCTCCTTCTGGGATTTCCGTACTGTATATATTGGCACACTAGATAGTGTCCCAGAGGTGTCTTAAGGTATTTTCACTTTTAATAATTCTTTTATATTTCTCCTCCTCAACCTGACTCATTTTAATTGTCTTATCTTCAAGTTCACTGGTTCTTTCTTTTGCCACCTCTAACCTGTTCTTGAAACTCTCTTTTCATTTCACTTATTGTGATCTTTAACTCCACCACTTGTGATTGGCTCCTTTTAAAACTTTCTGTCCTTTTACTAAGATTCTCTATATTGCTTGTTCATTATTTTCATGATATCCTTTAATCTTTCTCTGTATTTTCCTTCATCTCCTATAGCATTGTTAAAAATCATTTTTTAAAGGCTTTGTTCTGTGTGTGTAAATTCTGGTCTTCTTCTTTGGTGTTTTCTGAATTTTTATCCTCTTTCTTTGGATAAGCCATCATTTCTTCTTTCTTTCTTTGTCTGGTACTCTTCTTGCACTCTGGGATTTTTGATACTTTAACTATAAACTCTGATATGTATTCCCTGAAATGTCTGTGTTTTTTTTTTAATTTTGTAACCAGTTGGTGATAAGACAGAAATTTTCTTGAGCTTCAGTATTTCTATCAGGAGAGTCTACCCGAGGCAAATGGGGTGTGTAGAATTTTCCCTTTCTGAGTCTGTCTGTGCCTTGTCCTGAAGTTCTTGCTTGTTAATTGCTTTGGAGTTCCCATTTACAGAAGTTTTGTTCCTCTCTGTTGCCCACAAAACAAACCTCTCTCTGAGGTGTTTGAAATAGACAAACCTTTACTCCAGACTGTCTGCCTCTATAGTTACTTACACTCCTTTCATTGTTTCAAGCTGCTTTTGCCTGGATGGCAATTTCTAGGAGGAGGAGTCTACCAGAGAAGACTTTCCCAAGTCAGTCGTTCCCAGCTGAAACAGGGCCAGAGACCCATGAAGTGGTCACTGACTTGCAAAAAAGTTGAAGGGATCAGGGAGGGTGCCAAGAGCTTCTTTCATGGTTTCCCAAAGCTGAGCTTTCTCGGCCTGCCCAGCAAATATAACCCTTCAACTATCTGCCCCTGGCATCCCCAAGGAAATGTAGAATCATTAAGTCTCCTCTACCCTGCCTTTGTACAGGGCAGGTTGAAACAGTGGTCACCCTCAGAGCTGGGCCCCTAGTGACCCTAAATTGCTAGTCTAAAGCCATGATCAGTGATCAGCTGTGCCTACCCTTGTTCTTGGGGAAGAAGATTTTTGCATCCTTTTTTCACTAGCAGCTAACCAGGGACTGGAACCCATGGTGGCTTGCCATGAGAGTGAGGGGTGGATGCTGTAGCCCCCATATGGAGATTAATTTATCAGCCATTTCTTCCTGCTCTTCCCTGGATGCTGTACAGTGCTCTTCTGGATTCTGGTGTTTCAAAATAGTTGTTCCAGTCTGTTCCTGCCTGTTTAATATTTGTTGTGGTGGAAGGACTGAGTCCTGGAGCTCCCTATTACATCATCTTCCCACAATCCCTCCTCTAAGCCAATTATTAGATTTAATATAGCTTTTCAAGATCGGTAAACTTAAAATGTGTAGTCTGCCATTGAATATACATGGAATTAAAGCTGGAGCCAAACTTCCAAAAAGATATTTTGGGTGACATCCTTGTGGCTTTGGATACTTCTAAATGTGATGTTTATTCCAGGTTTCTAATTTTTAGACAGATGTTTCAATGTCCAGAAAATAACTTTTCTGGAAGCCTGCACCAATTCATTTGAAAAACAATTAGAAAGGGAATTGCTAAGTTTGTGGATAAATTAAATATAAAAGGAACTCATACCACTGTCCCAGATTAATCACTTGTAATGAAATAAAAATTAAGGTGTTACTTTTACATTCATATTCTTATTCTTTAGTTGTAGCTTATGGTCTCTTTTTTCTTTCATCATCATATCTATTCATTACAGAGCATCATCTCTAGTCATGATATACTTAAGCTTATTATCCTCATCTACACAGAGAGAGGAAATGGAAATATGAGAATTGAAATGAAAGATTCTAGGTTTGGGCTGGGAGTGAAAAATTCTCCACTTATATCAAGAAGAAATGCTTAGCCTACTCTTTGAGGGATTCAGTTTAAGAAAAGAATTTTTTCTGAAATGAAAACAGAGCTCTTAAATATTCATTCTGTTGCTGAGGGAGTCCAACAACCCCTCTAGGGATTTCCAAAGGCATCATAGAATCTGATCTCTTGTGAATAGTGTGACATCAGTGGTAGCAAAATAAATTAGATAATCACTTGAAAAGACAGGTAACCCACTGATATAAGGATTATACTCACACAAAAAAGGCTATGAAAGCCAGAGAAGGCCTGCTTTAGAAACATTAGTTATCTCTGGTTTATTTTTTTAGTTTAAGTTAAATATTGAAAGGAAATTATTGACAAAAAAATTAGGTGATATTATTTTCCCTATTGTCATGTTTAGAGACAGTTTTTATTTTAGAGAAAAATAAAATCCTCAAGAAAACACAGTAAAAAGAAAAGATGCTTTAATGAAGCATTGAAAAAGGAGAGATCATCATTTGAATTTATAATTAGTAGATCTATGGCCCAAAAATGTATAGGTATGTAAATATTTCACTGCAAATATAAATCATTTTCTGACTCATCTTTTGATTCAGTAGCATCTAAATAAGTGCTATAAGGATTTTACTGTATATGATAAATCATTAAGGACATATAATGAAAGTATAGAAGTAGATAAGTCACATACTCATCTTTGGTCATTTTGGGTCTGTCTTACAACTTTGCTTCTCATATGCCTTAGGAGCATCTGGCTTAAGTTACTGTTTTAGTGCCACCTCTTTCCCTTCTGACTTCATTATAACCACTACTTGCCACCATACCATCCGAAAAGAAGCTTTAACTGAGTGGTTTACCAGTTGCTTCAGAAATCTCCTCCATGCAGCCTAATAAATACTATGAATGTTCCTTCAAAGGCATATTTACCAAATAGCAATGTTTTTATCTGGTTCTCCTTAAAAGAATGCCATGATTTATTTCCCAAGTGTCCAAGTAATCTTCACTGATTTGGAGATATATTACTTTATATGGAGTTATGTATATTTAAATACATATAACCATCACTCATATGTGTATTCATGTATACATTTATGTATGTAAATATATTAAGAAACAATGTAATCATTCTAATGAGAGGGCCTTTTCCCCAGAACTTCCTTTAGAATAATTTTGTACTATACAAAAGCTTATTATCACCTTATAAATGTATATTGTAAGTGTGTATATTCTCTCTATGTAATGCAAACAAATAAAGTTAGTCTTCTCTTTAAGGTTACAGAGTCAAGATTCTAGGGTTTAAGCATATAGGAGCTTTCATGGATGGGTTTTTAAAAGACTCTAGATGCCTGGGGCAGAGCCCTAAACATATATGATTTGTTGACATTTTTTAAAGCCAATCCACTGTGTGGCATTTGTCATAGAAACCTGGTAAATGAAGGCAGTTTTTGGCACCAGAAAGTGGGGTGCTGATGTTGCAAATACCTAAAAATGTGGGACTGGCTTTGGAATAGGTTAATGGGTAGAGACAGGAAGAATTGTGAGGTGTTTAATAGGAAAAATTTAGATTGCTTTGAAGAGACAGTTGGTAGCAATATGGGAATTAAATGTATTTCCCGTGAGGTTTTAGAAGAAAATGGTTAATGAGTTATTGGAAACTGGAGGAAAGGCCACCCTTGTTATAAAATAGCAGAAAATCTGCCAAAAATTTGTTCTGGTGTCTGATGGAAGGCAGAACTTGTAATCAATGAACCTGTATATTTAACTGAGGAGATTTTCAAGCCAAGTGTGGATGGTGCAGCCTGGTTTCTCCCTGTTGTTTATAGTAAAGTGGAAGAAGAAAGGGATAAACTGAGATCTGAGCTGTTAGAAAAGATCCAGCAATGGATGATTTGAAAAATTCTGAGCCTATTCAGATAGTGTGCTCTGAGACTAGTGCCAGAATCAATTCTCTCAGGGTTCTCCCTGGGTTCCCAAGAGGTGAATTCCCAGAGAATGGGGTACCTAGTGAGGGTGTGGCTGAAAACCCCTTTGCTATAAGAGGGTGGAGCTGAACATGGATCCATTCAGCCATCTCAGAGGACATTGGAATTGAAAATACAGTTACCTAGGAAAATCCTTTTGTCTGATGGTTTGGAACCCTTGAACTGCACATGAATCCAAAAGTTTTTTGTAAAATTTGTACAAACAGTAGCACTGCCTGTATGGACAGATGGGACAGAGAAGGGACTAATTGAAGGAAGAACGACTTCAAGGACAGAACCATGGAAGCAGAGGTCTGGACCAAAAAATTTCTTCAGGAGAAGAAAGAGGGCCTACCTACATGTGTAGACAGGGCAGGACTACTCCTGTGCTTAGAGGGAGCAGATCATATGCCCTAGTGCTTGGAGCGGGCAGGCCTTCTGTCCCTGTATTTGATATTCTGGGAATAGTGCGGCTACCACCCCAATGTTCAGAGAGGATGGGGCCTACAACCCAGTTTGGGAGCGGGGCAAGACTGCCACTCCAATGTTCAGAGAGGGTGGAGCCTATACACCAGCATTGTAGGAGAGCGTGGCCCCATAAACTTGGAAAGGTTGGGACTGACCCTCCACTCATGACTCTCAGACCTTGAAATTTACCTTGCTGGGTTTCAGTGTTGCTTGGGATCTGTGACCCTTGTTTTCCCCTCAATTTCTCCCTTCTGGAATGGGAATATCTGTTTTATGTCTTCCCCAACATTGTGTTTTGGAAGTAGATAACTTGCTTTCTAGGTTTCACAAGTCCTACATATGAGGAGGAATTTTGCTCTAGGACTGTCCATACCAATAACTGACTTTGTTGAGACTATGGACTTTGAGTTGTTACTGAAATGACTTAAGGTTTTTGGAATGTTATGATGTGCAAATGTATTTCGCATGTGGGGAAAGCATGCCTTTTTGGGGTGCAGAGAATGAGCTCTGGTAGATTGAATTATGTATTCCAATTTAGACAAGTTCTTAATCTTGAGGTTGTAAACCCATTGCAAATAGGATCTCTTGAGGTGTGGCCCAAATGAATGAGGTTAGATCTTAATCTATATTACTGGAGGCTTTATAAAAATAAGGAAACTGGAGTTTTTCTGACATCACTTTACTGCCACCTGAGACTTCTATCCTCAAAATCACGAGCCTATATACACCCCTTGTTTAAGTCAAAACCAGTTCATGGTATTTGTTGTTTTATTTTTTTAACTACTTTACTTTTTAAAAAATTTTATTTTTAAAGAAGCTTTAGACTGCATAAATGTTACATAAAAAATACAGGGGATTCCCATATGCCCCGCCCCCTCCCCCTCCCACACTTTCCCACATTAACTACATCCTTCATTAGTATGGTATATTTGTTGCAGTTGATGAACACATATTGAAGCATTACTACTAACAATGGACTGCAGTTTACATTACAGTTTACACTCTATCCTGCACAATGTTTTAAGTTATGACAAAATATATAATGGTCTGTATCTGTCATTATAATGTCATGTAGGACAATTCCAATGTCCTGAAAATGACCCCCATATTGCACCTATTCTTCCGCTCCCTCCTCTCTGAAATAGTTTGTGGTATTTGTGATAGGAGCTCAAGAAAACCAAGACACAACTAGAAAGGATTCTGACATCTACATTTTTAACAATCTCAGTGATTGCAATGCAAATAGCATGGACCACATTTCTGAGTACACTGTTCTAGATGATAATAATACCACCTAGCTCAGTATCACATGCAGTTATGCATTACATAGCTTATCTTTGCTATTGGCTTTAAGAATATTTAAATAAATCCTTTACCAAATTGATGACTTACTCTATTGTTACATATTTCCATATATAATGAACTTCACTGCTATGGGTCCTGTTTCCAGATGGAACTATATAGTTTTAACTTGACCCAAGTTCTTCTCTGGTATTTCTTATTTACATGGAACTGAGGAAACTATGCATAGAGCAAAGAAGATGTAAGATGCACTAGTAACCAATCAGAAGGACTCTCTTTTCATTTGAATAAAAAGATCTTTTTTTTTTTTTTTTTTTTTAAAGATTTATTTATTTTATTACATATCTCCCCTTCCCCCCCGCTGCGGCGATGCGCCGAGAGTGGTCACTGCGCAGACGCGGCTTTCCCCACTTGTGGGCGGTCTCTGCGTCCGTTCACAGCAGGCTTTCAGTTCGCAGGTGGCTGGCTGCGCTCCATCTGCGGGCGACCTGCCCCGCCCGTGGCGGCTCTTGCCCTGTCCGTGGCAGCTTCTTGCCCTGCCCACGGCGGCTCCGGCCTGCCCATGGCGGCTTGCCATTCTCAAGGCGGTCTGCCCGCTAGGAGAGGTCCCCGGGAATCGAACCCAGGGCCTCCCATGTGGTATGCCGGCGCCCTATCCACTGGGCTATCGAGCCGGCCCCTGAATAAAAAGATCTTAAAGAAAATGACCAAACCAAAGTCTGTATGGACATTACCTTAAAAGGTAGGCAAAGAAATGCAGTGGAAAAATCAAGGGTACTCATTACTTTGCCTAAACCTGACTGATGGTATCCACATGCAGGCCAATTTGCTCCATAACTTAGTTGCGTAAGGAATAATTTCTCCATTAATATTTTTAAGACCAATACTCTGACAGACTTCATAACGCTTGTTTGTTTGCTTTGAATCTCCTATATTCTTATTTTCAATTGGTAATATATACACATGCTAAAAGAGATTTAAAAAGTTCAAAAGAGTAGAGGCAAAAATGATTCGCTCTTCTACCCCTGCACTCAGTCCTCTAGCGCTTCTCCCTAGAATCAACAACTATTAGGTATTTCTCATGACTCTTGCCATAGAATATTGAATATTGTCCTGTGTGTGAGTGAGAAGGAGGAATTTAAGTAAATGAAGGTCAGGAAATTCTCCTTATTTCCAATTAGTAGGAACCAACTAAAGAGTAACTTGGTGGCCTAAACGAGTTAATGTCCTTGAGCTCCTATTTACCTCCAGAGAATGACTTTGATACCAGATGAAATATATTCTTCAAATGATCATATATTCTTTCAGGAAAAATAGAACTTTTTTGTAAGTACTGCTTTCAGCAGCCAACAGAAATTTAAATGAGAATGTATTTTAGCATAATGAAAATTATGTGAGTTTGAAAATGTTCCTTGAGTTTGCTGAAACACTGTTAACCAATCTATTGTTTAGCATGGTCAGTGAATACCTGTTTTAGCAAACAATGAGTTTGGATAGCAATTTGGAAATAAATTTAGAAAGTACTTTCTTAAACACATGCATGAAATTACTTTTTGTATTATCTAACTAAAAAGGTTTTGGAAAGATTAAAAAATATATATAATAAATAAAAGAGGGTAAAGATAAGAGCTGATTGTTAAATAAGAACGACTTTGAAAACAAAACTTTAATTGAATACCTACTGTTTATAAGATACTATGCTAAGAGTATAAACCAATTTGCCCTCAAGGAATTTTCAATGTAGTCTGAAAATGACATATATGTAAAAATGTTTGTCTAACATACTATCAATTTAAAAGTGAGACAGTACTAAGGTGGACTCCAAATAGATTCACACCTAAGCTAATGTTTTTCTGTGTTGAAAAGTGCAGTAGGTCTTCCAGGTTAATGAGAGAATCACTAGCAGCTAGCAGGTTGATGTGAGGTGCCCATTGCTGGTATGCAAGGAAACCAAATGCTTCCCAAGCACACATGAAATTTCAAGAATTTTAGTTCCCTTTTGGGCTGTTCTTCTACCAACCCTTTGCCAATAACCTAAGAAATTTGTTTTTGATAATCTTATCAATAATCGTTCAGTCTTTGGATATTAGAATTTACCTATACAACCATATTAACTTTCTTTAGGTAAAAATGTATTCCCTGTTGTATCTGTATGTGCCATGCATGTATTTTTTTGTGAGCATTTTGTATTTCAATGTGATAGACTTTTATTTAAATAAACTCAATAATGATTTTGAATCCAATAAAATGATACTCATATTCCTTGTCCAAAACAACCAGTTGAGAGATTAAGAGAGGAGTCACACTGACCAGAAATCAAAATATCAGCTTCAGTCTTGATAAAAGCTAGATTGTAGTACATGGCTTAAATCCATGGCCATAAATGGGTTACCCCTACCCTCTGCCCCCACTGCTTTATTCTAGGCAGATTTTTCATCCAGTCATTGACTCAGCTGGACAATCATAGGCCTCCCACATAGGGGCAGATGCTTTACTGTGTGGATCAGATGCATGATTTCTGCTGAGACCTGCTTAGAAAGAGGCAGAACCCTGAAGGGGCTGAACCATATTTTCCCTGTTCCTTCTCTCAGATGCACAAATCAGATAATTTATTCCTCTTCCTCTCTAGGAAGAAAATCAGTGGAGGGTGGACACAGAGAGGCTGAAAGTGTTATTTTAATAAAATATTAAGCAATTTAGAAACAGGACTATGGGAAATAAGATTCTTACCAATAGTGAGTACTTGTCAGTAGTATGATTTTTATTTTTTATAAAAAATCTTAAATTACTTTTTAGGGATATGATTTTTCGGTTTCTGTTGTAGAATTTGTATAGGATAATGGAAGGAGCCATGATCATGAAAAAATGCAATTTGTTATTTGGAAATACAGTCTCATAATTGTATATTTAATTTTAAAACTTGTTAAAGCAGTTATACAATAGTTTGATAATGCTTTTTAAGAAAATATATAGTTCTATAAACTAAGTAGGAAAAACAAATTAATATCATATTTTACTACTATGAATTTATATGTCCCTATTTAATGTAGTGATAGGTAAAAATATTTTGACACTCCTTCTGATGCTGATACTATATTGAATTATCTGAGAAAAGATTATTAAAGGAAATGGCATAGTCTCAGGGAATTGATCATTAAAATGTACAATGATAAATATTTTCAACAACTCATATTACATTATTTTTGAATTAATTGATTATAGGCTTTTATTATATATATCAGTCCAACAGGAAGCATTGGCTCAGGGTTTTTTCCCATACATTCTACCATCGATGTGAACAATCAAGGGTTGAAAATTTTTTGATGACATTATTTCTCTTAATACTTTACTAGTTTTAAATTTTTTCTGAAACCATTACATTTGCTTCTAAAAAACTAAATCTTATGTGTCTGATTTTCGATCAAGTGTATTTGTAATTTTCAATCCAGAGTTTTGTAAAAACGTATGCAATAAATTAAAATAATACTTTGATTTAGTCATTAGAATGCAAAAAGCACACATTACTTTTATAAATATTGTTATTCTTCAATTTAGGCATTAATGATGACATCTGGTAGGAGAAATGGAATAAAATATTTTAAAAATAAGCATATCTTTTAAAGCACATATGGAGTTTAGTTTCTTCATAGTGGTTTATCATAATAGGATGTTAAAGTATTTTTCAAAATAATTATGTTTTAAGGCTATTATTAAAATGTGTATGCATATTTGAAGGCACAAAAACAATTTTAAATTCAGATACTGAATATTATGGAGGAGAGTGCTTTGTTTTCAAAGAAAAAGCAGATTATGCAGGAAACAGTTTACTGCTCCTTTCTCATTCCTCAAGATCCCAAATACTAACAATGATTTCATATAGTATTTTGCTTTTATTCCACTGTTTTGAATAAGTGTGCTTCAAGCTACAATATTATTGTTATGTTTTAATTGTGTATAGATGACAATCATGATAATAAAATGTTGAGTAAAAGAGTATAATAAACTCTGCATTAATTGGTGCATTTTAATTAATCAAGGGTTGTTATCTTGTATTATTTTCACAATACTCTGTGAAGTTTCAGCCATTTTCTGAACTGGAAAATTGAGGAGTGGAGAGACTAAATGACTTCTCTAAGTCCTATAGCCATTAAGTGGCCCACTAGGAGCAGATCACAAGTCTGCTGGTTTTGACTTGCTCTTTAGAGTACACATCAATTCCTTCAGCATAAATTATCAAGTTAATTGGTGTAGATATGTGTTATAAATGTGAAGTAAATAGACTTCAATTTTTCTTTTTATTTATAAATTCTGAATATATAAGCTTTAATTTCTTATAATTTTCTAGGATAAGAGCCTTCCTTTATATGGAAAAAAACAATTATTATCTGCCATTGCTTTGCTGAGACAGGATGGTAGGGCTTTTGTGAAATAACTTGACTCATTTTTTCACTTTGGGATTTAAACATATTTCACAACAGCCATTAGAAAAATCAAGTATTTTCTTGTAAGTCTAAAGGAATTTGTATGCCGCATATATACTATTTAATGAAAATTGTGGAGGATATTCTAGCAAACTAAGCCCTTCCAAATTAATGAAAAATACTGTCCATGAAGTGCTGAGGTGGTTTCCCTGGAAAAGATGAGCTCAGTTGGGAGACGTGGAGCTTAAATGCCATTGGGGGTTGCCATGGGATACAGTTTTATAACAGCATTTGTATAGCAGATGGAAGAAAGCTAAATAAAGTATATGCAGGTATGAAATGAGAATTTTTCTATTTAATTTGATATTAAACAATGGAAGAACCTGAACATTTGTCTGTGGGAAAAATTCCTCTTGTCAGAACAAATTACAATTGGCACTTGAAGATTCAATCCTATAATTGTAAGCCTAATTTGTTTTAAAACTTGAGAGAGCAGTTTTTATAATGGCATCCTAATGTTCTTCAAGGAAACAGATAATTTCTAAGAACTGATTGAGAAAAACAAATGAATATATTTTATTAATGTGAATGTATATTTTCCTCTTTTGTGTGATTGTAGGTAAACCAAGATAGAAAACTACTTGTATTCAGATATCTTTCTAAGATCTGAAGCTGTAAACTCTGAAAATGATTTATCAAAGGGAATGGCAAACTATTTGATATTCTATTAATGATGGTCCTGTTTGCAAACTTGTTTTCTGTGTTTGCTACTCTGAGTAGCTTTTGGATATATGATTATTGGTGTTTTGCTCTATAAAATAGCACCATTTTAATTAGCATAACTCCTGAGGGGCCTTCGGTGAATTAACTGGCTTTCCATAAAAATGTGATTTCTTAAGTGAAGTCTGTGTATTGAATGCCATGTAAATTTCTATTTTAAAAAAAGCAAATGCATTTCACAGAAATGTATTGACTCACTAGTTAAAATGAGGCAAGCATATATACTTATGAATACTATGTATAAATAGAAAATTTGAATTACTACCTGAAATGTATTGAATTCTAACAGAAAGGAACCCTACACAATAATCAATAAAATAAATAAAACAAAATAAAAAGGAAACAGATTCTTTCTTGTGGACTAATAATGTAAATTATTCACACTTCAAAAAATGAGTCAAAATTGTTGTGGTGAAGAAATAGAATGATAAAATAATGTTAATGGAAGCAATAGTTCTTAATCTAAGATTAATTACTGCAGCTACAGTCCTTGGAAAGGTTGAAGCTATTTTTATTACTCCACTTTCCAATTGTGGACATCATTTTGGAACATCAGTTCTTCAGAGGCAACTTAATAATTTTCATCCTTTCAATTATACTTTCATATCTCATCTCTACCTCTGATTTCTCGCTGGGGTCTCATTTTCACACTTATCTATAGTATATCATCATCTGATGCTCTATTATTCCTTCTAATGCAATAGCTATAAAACTAAAGCATTTTAGTCCCCAAATTAATTCTTCTTTTTACTTTTTCAATCTCTGGCAGTTTTATAATCATATATTTAAATATTCAAGTGGTCAAAGCCACTAACATATAATGATTTGTTATCCTATAGTTGTAGGTCTCACTTTCAGGTCTCCATGTTGCAGAACTGCAGGGAAGTCATTCATGCTTTAGTTATGTAAAAGCCATTCCCTGAAATATAACACAGTGAGAAAACTGCCCCAGAATTGTGCTTGCTTTCATAAAAACTCATTTTTTCATGATTGTTTAGAAACTATTTAAAATATAGGAAATTAGAAAAAATCATGTAATGAATAACCGTATGCCCTCCATCCTGATTCTTTTAGCTTAAAGATTTTTAACGTTTTTGCTTTAACTTTTGTCTAACTTTTTATATTTAACTATTGTGTATATTAAGCCATATTTGCTTTATTTATTATATATATGTTGAACCTTTGAATGTAAGTTTCAGATATCTGTCACTTCATCCTGAAATATTTCAGCATACATATTCTAAGCATGACATTCTCTTAAATCAGTGGTTCTCAAACTTAAGTATGCATCAGAATTACCTAGATTGTGTATTAAAAGACAAATTACAGGGAGCAGGTGTAACTCAGTGGTTGAGCACATGCTTCTCATGTTTGAGGTCCTGAGTTCAATCCCCGGGACTGCCTTAAACAAACAAACAAACAAACAAACAAACAAAAAACAGATTGCTGGGCCCAACCCCAGAGTTATCTTTTTATTTATTAATTTTTTTATTTTTTTATAATTCAGTAGGTCTGAAAGCCATCCAAATTTTTTCATTTCCAGCAAGTCCTCAGGTAATGCTGTTGATGCTGATTGAGGGTCTACTCTTTGAGAAACACTTTTATAAATAATCGCAATATCATTATTACATCTAAGAAAAAAATAATTTTGCAATATCATCTAATGACTATTTCATATGAAAATTTCCCCAATTAACTCAATAACGTTTTTAACAGTTTTCTTCCTTCCCTTTTTCTCCCTTCTTTCTTCTTTCCTGCTTCTTTGTTTCTTCCTTTCTTCCTTACTTCTTCATCCGTTCCTTCCTTTCCTTCTTTTGTTAGGATCCTATCAATATTTGCACATTGCATTAGGTTTGCTAATGCACTTTAGCTTCTCTTAAACTAGAATTTACCCCAATTTTTAAAATGTTTTATAGGCAAGACTTTTCTTTAAGAATCTGGTCCTGTTTTTTTTGTATAATGTCTCCCATTCTGAGTTTGTCTGATTGTTTCCACATGAGAGCATTTAATTCCCCCCACCTCCCCATATTCTATATTTTCCATAAACTAGAAACTATGCACAGAGGCTTTATGAAATTCTGGTTAACATTATTAGCAACAATATATTATAGTCTTAGTTCTTCATATAGTATCATTTTATTTTATTTATTTTTTGTTGTTGTTGTTACATATCCCTCCCTTTCTGCTTGCTCTTGCTGTGTTCATTTTTGTGTTCTTCTGTGTCTGCTTTGTCTCCCTCTGTTGCGGCGACGTGCCGAGTCAGCTCACCACGCAGGTGGCTTGCTTCGCTCCCGGGCGGCTCTGGTATGCTCATAGGCGGCTCTGCTTTGCTCGTGGGAGGCTCTGCTCTGTTCGCGGGCAACCTGCCCTGCCCGTGGTGGCTTTGCCCTCTCAAGGCGGTCTGCCCGCTCGGAGAGGCCCCCGGGAACCGAGCCCAGGGCCTCCCATGTGGTGAACCAGCGCCCTATCCACTGGGCTACAGCCAGCCCCCAGTATCATTTTAAAAAGTACAGAATTATCACACTGTCCTATTGGTAACAATAAACTATAAATCTAATCACTTGGCTAAGATGGTGATCGCCAGTTTTGACCCTTTAAAATCCATAGTGGAACACTTTGCCAACATTTCAATATTCTGTACCCTAATGACTGTTAATCCAGTGACTTTAGCATTCATTGAGTACCTGTACCTGAATTAGTTATTATATAGTAGGTTGCAAAAGGTTGAATCCCCAATTCAGTTATTCCATGCACCTTTAGATTTAGCAAATCTTTTGTAAAGAATCATTTTTCTTTCCTCTCCCTGTCTTATTTGTTTATTTATTCCATTAAGGCTCATGGAATTTTTATACCATGTGTTATAATCAATGATAGACATTATTCATTTTGGATGCTCAATATGTCACAAATTCAGTAGGAACCTCTTCTGGCTGGGTTCTTGGTCCTTTTAACATGATTCCATTAGTACTTTGGCACCCTTGCTTTCTAGTAGATTGTCTCAGGCACAATTTGTATTCTAGTTACCCTAGATCTGAAATCAACCATTTTTTGGAAGAGTCGTTGTGCCTTCTAGTGGTTAAAGGTACTTCTCTCTTTATCCTCCCTTTCCTCTTTTCTTCACTTTTCTTTATGTTATAAGCAATCCAGTTCAAAAGTCATTAAGTGGGACCGAGCAAAGTAGGCATTTACACAGGGTAGAAGTTGAGCCTTGGGAATACAATGAGTGTGTTAGAGCACAAGAAGGGTAAGGAGGAAGCCCCCGTGGTGGGGTGTTGGCTTAATAAGTCGTGTAGGAGTCTGAGTGA
>PVKH010005796.1:0-21706 GCA_004027955.1 Chaetophractus vellerosus | reverse complement strand
TTACTCAATCCAAAAAAAAAGTAGGAAAAAAAAATGAACAAAGAACACATGCAACAAACAAAATTTGCAAAGTGGATGTCTTAAATCTAACCACGTGGAAAATTATATTAAATGTGAAGATTCTACACTCCAATTAAAATAAAGAAATCAGAATGGATAAAAAGGAAAGATAAACTATTACCATCTACTGAAAACACACCCTAAAAATAAAAATATGAACAAGTTAAAAATAAAAGGCTGAAAAAAATATGTACGACACAAACCATAATCAGAACAAACCTGTTATTTGCCATGTTAACAGACTAAATCATCAAACCTTTTGGTAGATGGAAAATACAAATTGAAAAAAAATCAATAACCCTTCTTGATAAAAATTCAACAAACTAAAAACAGAAGGAAACTATATCAACTTGATAAACGGCATCTATGAACAACCTACAAATAACAACATATCTAATGGTGAAAGACAATGCTTTCCCCCTAAGATGTGGAGCAAAGCAATGATGTCTGCTTCCATCATTCTGATTCAAAATTGTACTTGTGATCTTAGCTATGGCCATAAGGCAAGCAAAAAAATTAGAAAGTATAAAGACTGAAAAGGATGCTGTGGCAGTTTGATATAGTTATGAATTCCAAAAATAGATACTGGATTATGCTTATAAACTGGTCTGTTTATCTGGGCATGATTAAGTTATGATTAGGGATTTGATTGGGCCACATCAATAGGGTGTTGAGCCCCACCCCATCTCAAAGATAAAAGACATGGCAAAGGACAAAGTTGGAGTTTTTTGATGTTGGAGTTCTGATTATGAGCGTTAATGCTGGAGCCCAGGGGAGTAAACACACAGAGGACCTTGGTGGTGAGAAAGGAGAGAAGGCTCTGGGAAAAGAGAGAGCTTTTTGCCTGACAGTTCACAGCTGGCCTTGTGGAGAGAGGCAAAGCCTAGAGAGCTTAAAAGTCTACAGCTGACCTTGTGGAAGAAACAGAGGAGCTGAGCCCAGAGAGAAAGAGAGCCCCAGGAAGAGAGGAACCCAAGAAGCCTGAACCCTGGTAAACATTGGCAGCTGTCTTGCTCCAACATTTGGCAACAGACTATGGTGAAGGAAGAAACTTATGCTTTATGGCTTGGTAACTGTAAGCTTCTTCCCCAAATAAATACCCTTTATAAAGACCAACTAATTTCTGGTATTTTGCATCAGTACCCCTTTGGCTGACTAATACAGATGACATAAAGCCGTTTATTCAAAGATCATTCAGTAAGAGAAAAATCACAAGGAACAACAACAACAAAAAGCTTCTAGAATAAGTTTAACAAGGTCACAAGGTTTAAGTTCAATATATAAACTACAGTAGTATTATTATACACAAGCAAAATCAAAATTAGAAATATTTATAATGCCATCAACAAATTTTATCAACCCAGCATTGTCTATTTGACACATGTGTAAGATCTCTACAATGAAAACTACAAAATATTCCTGAAAGAAATTAAAGATCTAAGTAAATAGACAGATATACCACATTTAAGGATCTAAAGATTCAATATAAAGATGTGAATGTTCCGCAACTGATCTAAAGAGGCAATGAAATGCCAAACAAAATCTCAGCTTCCACAAAGGATATAGAAAGCTAGAAAGAACACAGTTAACACTCTGACAAGAGGAACAAGGGACACTGAGAAGTCCTCATTTCTGAAATCCAGGATACTGTTTGCCTAGTCTATAAGGTGAATATGTTGTCATATCCAGTACAATAATGGATCTATGTGGAAATAGCAGCAATCTGGGCAGTAAAGGCTTGACTAGCAGCTTGAGTCAATTTCACCAGAGAACAAATCCATACCATAAGTGACCCAGACTACCTGACTGGCAGCCGCAATTTGTTTTTGTGGTCTGCAGCCCCAAAGAGAGATATTTTCAATCTGCCAGTCTGTAGTCTTCCAAGCAGCAGACCAAAAGGCTAAATCATTGGCAACAGCCCAAGAGTCACGAAAAATATAAAAAGGTCAATCAAAGGGAGTATTGGTCAAAGCTAAGAGAATGGAATGGAGTGACCACATCCACTTTTAGTTTTCTGTAGCTGGCACTGACGTTGATAGCTGCAACAACAAAGTGGATGCTACCAGTCTTTTTTTTTTTTACCTTGGTGAACATTCCCATCACTAAACCAGGAAGGCCCAGGTATTTATTGGAACTTCTGTGAATGGAGGGCCCCAATGAACCAGTGCCTGTGCTTTAGGTGGCAAAGTAATAGATAAGGTTTTCCCCAAAATGGGTAGCTGCAACCTCTTGATGCAAAACTAAGATGACACTAAGGCCAGGCTGCTACACTCCTGAACACACTATTTTCATTTAACCAATGAGGTCTATTAGACTCTTTCTTTGTTAGTCGTCAAGTCCAAGTTAAACCTACCCCAAATGGGAGCATAAAACCCGAAAGTAACAGGCATCTATAGGTCACGTGTTTAATTTTAACAAGAGCTTGGCAGTAAGCCAATAGCTGCCAACCTTTTCAAAAGGGGTATACTTGGTAACTGGGTCAGGCAGAAAGCAGTGGCTCAGGCAGATAGCACTGCTCTACTGGGAAACGGTCTAAGTACTCCAGCAGCCACAAAATCTTAAACTATGCTTTTCTTTCTTCCTGGGATTATACATTGTTTTTTCTGGACCTCTGTGGGGGAGACAAGGGATCACCTCTCTACATGCAGAAGTCCATGAATAGGAGAATCTCCTCTGAACTTTATGAGCATTCCCAGTATATGCACACAAAAAACATCAATACCAATTACACATTTTGCAGTAGAAGCCAAAACAGTACCTTTAGCTTTATTGGAATGTGAGTGCTTTTATTCCCACAGCATAGACAAAAGAGTTTAGCACACATACATAAGGAAGTACTACCATGGCTGTCAGAAGACATTATTTCCTGATCAGGAGCATGAGAAGTACAGAATAGCAAAGGAAGGTAGCCTGCAGAGGGGAAACATTTCTTCTGCTTTGGCTCCTTACCCCAGCTTCAGAGTTGCTGCCTTTCTCATGTACCTCCAAGCTCCTGCAAGCATCTGGGCCTAAGAGTCTCCAATTTGCCACTGTGCGTGCTGCTGCAACCCCATCCTACAGTCTTCAATGCCTTTTGCCAATCTTGTCACCTAGCATGCTTTCTCCACACAATACCTGTTGGTGACTTAAGCACCTGCATGCAACAGAGCTATACAAGTGTGAATTCCTCCCTTCCCTAAAATGCCCTACCATACTTGACTTTCTTCTTAAGCAGCTGAGATTAAGGTGGAGAAGGAAGGAAGAATCTGGGAACACAGAGCAGCTCCACACCAATAAGCAAGGCTTTGAATTTACATTTGATTTCAAGTGGCTACCCACTCAGACTCAACATTTGAACTTATAATTTAGTTTGGATATTTAGTCTACCCAGAGATCTAAATTGTCATTGCTGAGACCTCTTAGGTTAGCTCTGGAGATCCCTTAAATCAGCAGCCCACAGCCATACCACCTTTAGGTTAGCTCTCTGAGATTTGCTACCTTGTTGATGTAAAAACATTCTTTCCACTTTCAGCCTAGGGAGTAAACAAAAACTTAAGCACCATTTGAGCACCTTGGTTTAATCTTACCTCTTACTGCTTAGCCTCTAAAAATTCATTAACAGGTAGGTCAGTAGGAGACCCTTACTCTCCACCAACCCACCATTTTAAGCAAAAGCATTTGCTAACATATTCCATATTCCCTAACCTAACAGAGACGGTTGTTGCCCTGTCTATTCCAGAGAGCCAAGGATCCGTCAACTTTGCATCCTTGTTGCCAAAACTGTAAAAAATTGTGAAGGATTTGGGATATTACCCTACTTACAAGCTATGAAGTTAGCTGGTTCCTGTTTCATGAGTGCCTGTTGAAGACATAAGACACCCGGGTTAGAGGCAAAGGACTTTATTACCCATGACACAGGAAGCAGTATGAGCATCATGTTGGTGACAGTCACCTTGCCCTCCAAGTCCCATGGCAGAGGGACCTGGGTGGATACAGTGTATACAGTGGGTCTGCTTCACAACCAAAGAACACTGAGCTTGGGAAACTTACCATCTTTATAGAAAACAGAAGCAGGTCTGCTCTTTATACTGGGGAATCATTATCTAATCCCTCAAAGTCACTAGTTATAAATGCAACCCCAAGAAATGGCCTAGGTAAAGAGTGGTCAGCATTTTGCATTCTTGGCATACCTAGCAAAAACATTCATGGATGCTCAAGGCCCATGGCAGACTGCTTCTCCTATTCAATCTAATACCAGAAGTCCTAGACTGTACAATAAAGCAAGAGAAAAAAAAAAATCACACAGATTTTTTAAGAAGCAGTAAAACTGTCCCTATATGCAGACAACATTAATCATCATATGGAAAATACCATAGAATTCACCAAAAAGCGCACAGGATTACTAATAGATGAGTTTAGTAAAGTTGCAAGATACAAGGTCATATACAACCACCAGCTGTATTTCTACATAGTCACAATAAAAAATTGGAAATTAATTTTAAAAAATTAGATGCTATTTCAATAGCATTGAAACAAAGGAATAATTAGGTACAAATCTAACACAATATGTACAAAATATAAAAGATAAGAACTTTAAAACACTAATAAAATAAATCAAAGAAATAAAAGAGATAAATTGGTTGACTCATGACTATTAGGATATTATTTCTCTTCAAATTCATCTATAGATCCTCTGCAATCCCAATCAAAATCACAAGCAGGGGGAAAGAGATGTGGCTCAAGCAGTTGGGAGCCCACCTCCCACATGGAAGGTCCCAGGTTCGGTTCCTGGTGCCTCCGAAAGAGGACGAGCAAGACAGTGAGCTGACACAAAGGGCTGGTACAGCAAGCTAACTCAAGATGTCAAAACGAGATGACGCAATGAGGAGACACAACAAGAGACTCAGCAAGCAGGGAGCAGATGTGGCTCAAGCAATTCGGCGCTTCCCTCCCACATGGGAGGTCCCTAGTTCAGTTCCCAGTGCCTCCTGAAAGAAGACGAGAAGACAGAGAGAGCACACACTATGAGAGCAGACAGCAAGCGCAAACAATGAGGTGGAAGGAATAAATAAAAATAAATTAATTAATTTTTAAAAATCACAAGCAGGGCTTCTTGAAGATATTAATAAGCTGATTCTAAAATTTATACAGAAAGGCAAAAGAGCTAGAATAGTCAAAACAATCTCGAAAAAGAATAGCGAAGTTGGAAGACCCATACTACCTGATTACAAGACTTTCAAAAGCTCAAGACAGAGTAGTTATAAACAAAGCATAGACCAATAGATCAGTGGGAAGGAATAAGGAACCCAGAAACACAGCCACATAAATATGGGCAACTGATTTTTTACAAAGTGGAGAAGGCAATTCAATGAAGAAAGGACAGTCTGTTCAACAAATGATGTGCAGTCAAGTGGACATCAATAAACAGACAAAAAAAATTGAACTTTGACCAATACATAACATATTTTACAAAAATTTATTCAAAATGGATGACATACTTAAATATAAAAGCTAAAACTATAAAACCTCCCAGAGTAAACACAGAACATCTTTCTGATCTTGCATTAGGCAGAGTTAATTCTCAGATATAATATCAAAAGCACAATCCATAAAATAAAAAAAATTAATAAATAGCACTTCATCAAAATTAAGAACTTCTATTAAAAAGTCACTAGCAACTGGGAGCTAAAGTGGTTGAGTACTGGCATACCATATACGAGGTCCTGGGTTCAAACCCTGACCCCAGTACCTTAAAAAAAAAAAAAGTCAGTAGTAAAAGAATGAAAAAACAAGCTACAAACTGTGAGAAAATATTGCAATTCACACATCTAAAAATTGATGTGTGTCCAGAATATATAAATATACACAAAACTTAACAATGAGAAATTTTTAAAAATGGGAAAAATATTCAAACAAACACTTCATATACAGATAGCAAATAAGTACATGCAAAGATATTCAACATCATTAGTCATTAGGGAAATTCAGATTAAAACCATTATGAGATTTCTCTACACACCTGTTAGAATGGCTAAAAACAAACAACAACAACAAACAAAACCGACAAAACCATATGCTGATGAGGATGTGGATCAACTGAAAGTCTCACACACTGCTGGTAGGAATGTAAATAATCACTTTGGAAAACAGTCTGTCAGTTTTTTGGGGAATTAAACATATATTTACCATAAGATCTAGCAATTCCACTTGTATTTTCCCAAAAGAAATGAAAATATATGAACCTCTGGTTCATTTTCTCATTTGATGTTATCCTTTTCTTCCTAACGTGTTCTGGTGTCTGATACATACTTATGCTGAACCACATTTCTTGCAGTTAAATCTCATATTAAATAAGTTTACAATTACTGAATTGTTTAATTTATAAATTCTTGATTATAATTCTAGTTAATCTATCAATTTAAAACCCTAAATGCAGATCAGAAGGTAGCAATAACTGAATATAAATTATTCCATTTTACTAGCAGAAAGCCACCAATAGGCATAAGCTTTACCTATCATTAGTAACCTCTGAAAAGCCATCCATTTTGCTAAATGAACATCCTAAGTAGTAAAGTGGTAGGTACTAAGTCAATAGTGGGAGTACAATCTATAGAGAAACTCTACCATTCTCTAGCTATACACATAAAGAATGGCAGCCTTCTTACAAAAGCATCATGTATCTAGCTAGTTTCAATAACAGACCACTAGATCACAAGCCACCAATCAGCTGCTTGTCCCAAAAGCACAGAACTCATAACAGCACGGAAGAAGGGACTTTGCACAGATTTGTTAAATATATAATATAAGTGATCAATTGACTTGGTCTCGGGACTCAGAAATGACTTTAATTTTGTATGGTAACCTAAAGTAGAAAATTATGTAAAGAAAGAAGCAACAGAAAAGATAAAGAAGTGAATGTTTAAAACAAACAATGATTAAATCAAAAAGAAAAAGTCAACAATACTAATAATGTTAAAGGAGGTAAAGAAGGATATAAGGCAGTCAAAGTAGGAAGTCAGAAAATGTGGGGGAAATAATTTGGAAAAGGCCCCAAAGAAGAAGTGTCAACAGCAAGACAAATGAAGGAAGTTAAACTATAGTAATGGCTGCAGTGTCTAAAATCTAGATTCAGATGAGAAGATGGAAATAAATGTCAGGTATTGATTATGATTGTTTTTATGATGTATTTGATGCTGGCAAATGACTTACAAATACACAGTATGAAAAATAAAAGTGAAAAATTTTAAATGCCCAACTTAGGTAAGGTAGGGAAGGATGGCAAAAAATGCTTTGCGGAATTTTCTCTGTTAAGAGTATGCAATTCTGGTGCATGCATTTTATCCAATTATAATCAGCTTTCAATTATTCTTTCATAGATATGAATCACCGTTGTTGTTGACGGTCTACTACATTGGCTACACCCCACTTGATGGAGGTTTCAGCAGATGGTCCATTTCTATTTTCCGGGTAAAACATTTGTTGTGAAAGTAATTTAAAGTTGAGAAGCCAACTGAAATTTCTGATTTGGCTTTAAACTGCAAAAATCCTTTCTTCCCTGGATTCTAGTATCAGAGAGAGTTGAGAGGTAACTAAGTTAAGAATTTATCAAAAAAGCACCCTTAAAGCAATATAATTTAAAAAGCTATTTTAAGCAATTAGAAAACTGCGTTTAAATATATACTTTGCAAAGAGTTCCAAAGCACTTTCAGTTGTGGTTCATTCCAGTATCTCACAAGATTTAGTTCTTTACTTACAAACTTAAGAGAATCATCAAAAATGCACAATGGAGGAAGCAGATGTAGCTCAAGCAAATGAGCTCCCGCCTACCACATGGGAGGTCCATGGTTTCTTTCCTGGTACCTCCTAAAGAGGTACCTCCTGAGCTGGATCGATGGGCAGGTGCAGCAAACTGACACAAGATGGCGCAACAAGAGACACAACAAGAAAAACATAACGAGAGACACAACAAAGCAAGGAGCAGAGGTTCCCAGTGACTCCTAAAGAAGACATGCAAGACAGCAAGCTGACACGATGGGCAGGCGTGGCAAGCTGATGCGACAAGAGACACAAGAAGGAAAACATAATGTTGTCAAAGCTGGAACAGAGGAGGCTCGAGTGATTAGGTGCCTTCCTCCTACATCGGAGGTCCTGGGTTCAGCTCCCGGTGCCTCCTAAAGAAACAAAGACGATGAACAGGCACAGCAAGTATAAACAATGAGGAGGTGGGAAGAAATAAATAAATGAAATAAATCTTAAAAAAAAAAAAGTCAATGTCTTAAAAAAAAAAAAAAAAGCACAATGGAACTAGCCACAAACTGGATAAGAATGATTTAATATGAATAGTGCAATGTAAATGTGACAAATAAATTGCTCTCTTGCAGCCACAGTTCTCAAAACTTTAGGAAAGCAAATGTGTGAAATTAAAAACCAAAGACTCCCCATAATTTTGGGAATTAAAACAAATATGTAATAAAAAATATATATATATATATGTGAAGCATGTGCTCATCCACTAAGCTACACCCTCTCCACATGAAAAGGATTTTAATGAAGCTCCATTTGGGGGTTAGAATAATATTTGTTGCTTAGTTATTATTGGAAAAGCTAAACTGCATAATTAATCTATAAAATTATTTTATAAAATATAAATTTCAGTATAAAATCACCAATTGTGGCATTTTTCAAAGTTAGTATCCTATATGAATACAAAATGTATTAAATACACAGGTGTGAAAATCTGCATTACTGAAGAAATCAGAATCTTTGTAAATTATGACATGTAAATTGATATTAACTTTTCTCAAAAAAATAATATAATCAACCTAGTGGTTTATGTATTTGCATATTTCTTAAAAACAAGGAAAGTTAGGACTACTCTACTAAGAAACAAGAGTATCTTGCTATTATGAAACCAGTTTGTGGTTTTTAAAACGTAATAAAGTATGAAATAATAACTGTTGTTTGTGATATCTTACTTTAAACACAATCACTTGTATCAGGAATACAGAGCAATGTCCAGACCTGAGCTTTTCTGATACCATTCTTTCTTTCCAGAGACCCCATATCATGTTTTTCTAAATAACGTGAACATAACTTGAACACACTTGTCTCACAAAGAGGCTAAAAAAAAATTTTTAAGAGCACATATATATACTGCAACAAAAAGAATCAAAGCTATACTCTGACCCAGAGAATGACTGACTTGCCAAAAGTCACACAGCTAATAAATAATAACTGAACCCAGATCATCCAACCCTAAGTCCCAAGTATTTTCATGATTTTCCAAAGAGAGAGACAACCATCTGCTTAGAGTTTGCAAAGTTCTAACCCTGGCTCTGCTGTGCTGCTAACTTACTTTGACTTTTTCACGTCAATAAATTTCTCTGTGCCTAGGTTTCCTCTACTTCAGAGAGATATTTTGACAATAAATATAAACAAATACTTGAGCTCTTCGGCAGAAAAGCACTATATATTCTACTATGTTAAAAAAAAAAATCTCCCCCCCACTACAAATTTCCCAATCCAACTACCAACTCATGCTATTATCTATTCTCTGGTGCTAGTTTTATGCTTAAAATAGCACTGTGTGTGATGGGCATGCATGTGCGTGTGCAATCTTTTAATATAGCTGGATTTCTAATAAGATTCTTTTCCTCAAATTTCAAAATGCATGAATAATAGCACAACATTCTCATTTTTAGGACTACCAATGCCTTGCCACCCAAAGCTGTGCATAAAATTTTAGAAATTCACAATAAAATTTTCTACCACATAATTCTCAACTTCTATAGAAATACAATACAAGAATCATATACTATTTATTTAGCTATTCCCCTGTAGGGCTTAAATACAACCAGTAGAAGATAATAAAAATGCATACTGCTTTTCAGAATTATAAAAGAATAATTCCAACTGCAAATACAAAGCTTAGTATACAATATTTTTTAAGATGATCACGAATATTCCTAAAATAATGGAATTAGGTAATGATTACTATTCAAATAAATCAGATATCTGCAGTAAATCTTCTATTTTGTCAACATATATAGACTCTAGTCACTTTATAAACTCAAGTGTGAAAAAAAATTCTCCCCACTATTGAGACTAGAAAACTATTATAGGTAACAAAAGTTAGATGAACTCCATTTTAAATTTATTTCTTAAGCACATTACATGTACCATTATTTTTATTCCTTTAGAAACCTATATTGAAATGATTTAGCTTTACTCTAATTTAAGAAGACCTATAACTAACTTATGTTTTCCTTTACTACATATATTTGTCAATAACATTAACATATGGCTACATATAATATTTAAGGAATAGCAATCCACTAAGAAAAACGTCCAGGTCAAAAATTTAAAAAGCCAGTTGAAACAAAATATTACAGTAAGTGATCAGTATATACCTACCGAATTAAAGGATTACCAAAGGTGAAGACAGAGCAGTAATTTCTAAAATAATGTAAATGATTAAAGCTTTATACACTGAGGCTATACTAGTAGTAATGCAATTGAAAAATACATATTTTATGGTATCATCACCTTAGATCAATTTGATTACTATTCTGAATGAAGGAACACATGAATACCCAAATGAATGAATACTGAAGTCACAACAATGTTTCGCACCTTGAGATGTTCACAATTGGGAATACACAGAGAAGATGACTTGAATACAAACAAACTAGTTGAAATTCAATGTGGTTCACAGTAAAGATGCAGTGGTTTTCTAGTAGAACAAAGAATCTCAACCAAAAACATATATACAACTAAAATATTCTCTAGTGCAATTATCATGGCCTTAAAAAGAATATATACTTTTTACCATATAATTGTTTCCTGCAAGCCCCCACCCTCCTTGCATTTTTAAATGTTTGGCATAAGTGTACAACAAACCAGGATAGAATACATATTTTAAAAGGACGAATTATGCATATTCTATTTAAGAACAACATACTACTTATAAATTTAGCCTTTTTAAAAAGCATCCTTATATAAAACAGTCGGGGGGGGGGAAATCCCTGCTATACATATGAAGCTCAGTTTAATAAGCCCAATACAACTGACCAATCAAAATTAGTGAATGCACTGCATCTCTCTGCAGTGGAGAGAAGCGACAAGGTAGGCTGTCATTCTGCAAAAGCTGCCCAGAAAGGCTTTCCTCTGAAAAGCAGTGCCATTCCTTTTTAGAAAGACTGAATCTAAATGTTGTCTCCAGAGACAAGAAGCCTCCAGTATGTTAAATTACTTTCATTACGTATTTTCAGACGCTTATTGATTTCACAGTAGGAAGAGTGAGAGACGGCATCAGCCTCTAAGCAGCACTACATGTTCCATACATTAGCAGTACTGCTGAAACAATGGCACAGTACAGACACATTTTCATTAAGGTCATTTTTGAAGAGATGTGTATGACCCTCTTCTCCCCAGTCCTCTACTAACAAGTGAACAAAATGAATCAATCAAAACTGGAAACGCTTCAACTACAGCAAGAATTTATCAAATCTTTAGCAGAGGTAAGATGTGTTCCTTATTATAGTATACAACTGCTTTTGAACCGGCATAGTAGGGTAAAATTACTTTGAAAAATTTCAGCTTAGATTTTAAGTTTGTTTGTTTAATTCTTCTTATTGCTAAACATGTTTCTTATTTTTTTTTCTAGATCTATTTAAGACATGCTATGTTTTAAATGTAATTTTTAGGATGCATTGTTAAATACAAAGAACACTCAATTCACTATGAAGAACATTAGGTTTTAAGTCACTTCAGACATCCTAAATATTCTTAATGTTTCTTAAGAGTTCAAAAATATTTATATTTCTTTAAAGAACCAGATTTGCTATTTACTTATTATTTTATTACTCAATTTTTGGATAAGTTTATTACTGGGTATGTCCATTAAAAATGATCTAACATGCAGTTACATTTTTGCATTACCTTTTACATTTCAATTAAATGAAAAAATTCATCAATGGAGATTTATCATGGAATTTGTTTTACTCAAAATTCAAACCATATGCTAATAATTAAGCAAGATCTTAGAGCAGGAAATGTTTAATATAAAGACAAGGGAATGGAAGTATGTTTAGTATATGCTAATTGTTCATAATCTCTGAAAATACAGGTTTAGCTTCTAAAATGAGAGCAGAAATTAGTTTAAAAATACAGCTTTTCTCTCATGGTTATATTTGTAATGTTAACTCTGTTGTTAAATCATATATACAATTCTTGTTAGGGAACAGGAATATGTTATTTAAAGAAATCTTTAATCTAATGCATATGGTTCTAGCTTTAATAATAATGTTTACTATTTTAATAACAAATACTATGTGGTTACAAACTAAACTAAAACAACTTTCAACTAACTGGAAATTATCGGAAAGCCTACTTCTTAATCCTTTTTTCCCCCTTTCTTTCCACAAGGACCCACAGCAGCTAACTCAGTATTTACAACTGACAATATGAAGAATGCAACTGACCGAGCATCATCATAGCTGTCTGAGCCACGAACTGCAGGTTATTCTTGTAAAACATGATTTTAAGACATTAAGGAGTTAAAATCAGGGAATAGTCTACATTACTGCTGGAATATAACAAATCAACAGTATCCTAAGAAGATGCTAGATAAAATAGCCACAAAAAGAAAAACGATATAACTGTAAAAGCCTGAAACAAAATGGTGAGCATTTTTGAAGAGAGAATTTATACTTTAACACACCAGAATTGTGGAAGCTACTGATTTTTGAAGAAATAATGAAATGTGAATTCCACATGGAGAATGTATATACTTTACCAGCAAGCTAAATGAAGCATTAGCAAGTGTTTCCTGCACTAAATATTCAGATATTCGTATCATCTGATATGACTAATGGATTTCTTTCATCTGAGGTTTATAACCAATTATGTATCCCCTTCTAATGAAAACAAACCAAATTAAATAGCAGATGGTTTTTATCAAAAGAACATGTACTGGATTTATAATATAAAGCAAGTTACATGATCAAGAAATCATTTGAAAGTAATGAGGACAGCTATAGAAACAGATTTACTGTAGTAACGAAACAATGTCTAAATATATTTTAGAAGCTAGAAACCTAATGTATCCTTTTTTGTTTTCACATATCTTGGAAAATAAAGAGACGCCATCATATATTCCCTCAAAGGGAAACAAAATTCCTATCATTTGAGGAAGTTTTCTCTTGATCACGACTTCTTAAAGCAAAACAAAATTTTATGTACTAGTCTTTTAGAAATGCTTCAGCCAACTAAATCTCACAATTCATGCAGTTGAAGTACTGGAGCGAAAACAAAAGAATTTCTCCAAGACATGAAATAAAACACAGCTACTTCACTGTTACCAGGTGAAGTTCATGTCAAATATCTGTCAATGACATCATGTATCAATTTGTGAAAAACTGCCATAGTGAGCCAAAAGGCCCATAAGGCAACAGCAAACAGGTAGGTCAGAATATGCATGCACCTCACCACACTGTTTAAAATTTACAAAAGAAAAAAACCTTGCTCTAAAGGCTATGCGTTTTTCTTAATTATCATCTAACAACATTTCTGCTCTAGTTAATTGTAAATCTGATGTGACAAAGAACTGATGTTTAATCTGTCAGTTCACAAAATTTGGCACACTTAAAATTTGCCATTTTTATGGGATTTCAGTTTTAGCTAAGACCATCATTTGACTAAATATGCCTCTAGTGATGCTTTATATCATGCTCAAAAGATATTTTGTGTTTCTGAAATATTATCCCCCTAATAACATACATAAATATTGTATCCTAAAATTCATCAAAGGTTAGTTATATCAAGTGAAAGGTTAAGATGGAATTTTAAAAATTAAATTTCATAATTTATATTTGAGTATAATTTTGCAGTAAAAATACTATACCTGAAATGTGAAATATAGTTGGTTGTATTGATTTCATATTTTAAACTGACTATACTGATTACTGAGATTTTAACCCAGAAAACCAGACATATTTTCACAAATTACTCTCAACCCTGATTTATTCAAACATAGATTTGCATGAATTTAGAAAAAAAAGTTTGGTTTTCAAATGTTCCTCAAAATATTATACTGGGTGATTTATATAAAAGGTTTCACAGGTAATGTGTAACTTAAGCTTCCTCAAAAAATGGGCTTTAGTATCATTTTCCCTAGAATTTCTTTTTTTTTTTTAACTTTAAAAACACTATTTAAACAAATAAAAATCAATTGATATATTCTTTTAAACCACTTCAAAACTATTTCTCAAAATGATATTAAATTTTAATTTTCTCCTTCTATAAAATGCAAGAGGGTGTGGTCACAACATAAATTATTTATAGGCCTGATTAGTGCTCTTTTATCAAGCTTTGTAACTTATTTTTACTCTAACATAACTTCCTTTTCATATAATTTTTATAATATAAGTTTGCAAATTATGAAGTTCAGTGAGCATTTTCACTGCCATATATGAAATATCTATCATTTGTCTATTTCTGTGGGAAATAACTCCAAATACCGCCCCCCGCAAGCACACTATACTATTTACTTCTGAATACTTCTGAATATGAATTTCAATTAAGAACATGGACAAAATAGTTTAAAGCAATCTGATGCTCTGTATCATTTACCATTTTATAGGAACACTCACCCTGTTTTTTGAAATCTCATGGGAATAATGACACCTACACTAATTATGCTAGAACATATTAAAAGAGCATTTTTATTTCCCACCTAGTCACATTTTAAAATGAAAACTTTAAGCACTTGGGTTAAAGTTAATTTTGCATATGGGTAGTTTTAATGGAAAATATATTTTACCTCAAATAATAAGCCTGAAAAACCCAAATGAGGAAAACCTTTTTCAGTATATTAAATAATTCTGCACTGTATGGGAACAATCCACATACAGGTATTTCTTCAAAGGCAGAACCTAATTGCCTTTTACATCAAAACAATACAACTTTGGTGTTTCTTAATTATACATTATCCATTAATAGTTTACAAACTTAAAAATCAAACTAAGTATGCAATAAAAAGGTTGTTTTTTTTTTTACAAAGATGTTTTATACAAGTCATTTCAATTGTCAAATATCAAATAGTTTATTCTATTTCACTTTCTAGGGAAAAAACCAACTGCTGCAAAAGAATGTGCTTTTCTCTCATTCTGGAAGTCAACATGCAGTCTGAATCTAACATTACAGTGCGAGATGACATTGATGACATCAACACCAATATGTACCAACCACTATCATATCCATTAAGCTTTCAAGTGACTCTCACTGGATTTCTTATGTTAGAAATTGTGTTGGGACTTGGCAGCAACCTCACCGTATTGGTACTTTACTGCATGAAATCCAACTTAATCAACTCTGTCAGTAACATTATTACAATGAATCTTCATGTACTAGATGTAATAATTTGCGTGGGATGTATTCCTCTAACAATAGTTATCCTTCTACTTTCACTGGAGAGTAACACGGCTCTCATCTGTTGTTTCCATGAGGCTTGTGTATCTTTTGCAAGTGTCTCAACAGCAATCAACGTTTTTGCTATCACTTTGGACAGATACGACATCTCTGTAAAACCTGCAAACCGAATTCTGACTATGGGCAGAGCTGTAATGTTAATGATATCCATCTGGATTTTTTCATTTTTCTCTTTCCTGATTCCCTTTATTGAGGTAAATTTTTTCAGTCTTCAAAGTGGAAATACCTGGGAAAACAAGACACTTTTGTGTGTCAGTACAAGTGAATACTACACTGAACTGGGAATGTATTATCATCTTCTAGTACAGATTCCAATATTTTTTTTCACTGTCATAGTAATGTTAATCACATACACCAAAATACTTCAGGCTCTTAATATTCGAATAGGCACAAGATTTTCAACAGGGCAGAAGAAGAAAGCAAGAAAGAAAAAGACAATTTCTCTAACCACACAACATGAGACTACAGATATGTCACAAAGCAGTGGTGGGAGAAATGTAGTCTTTGGCGTAAGAACTTCAGTTTCTGTAATAATTGCCCTCCGGCGAGCTGTGAAACGACACCGTGAACGAAGAGAAAGGCAAAAAAGAGTATTCAGAATGTCTTTATTGATTATTTCTACATTTCTTCTCTGCTGGACACCAATTTCTGTTTTAAATACTACCATTTTATGTTTAGGCCCAAGTGACCTTTTGGTAAAATTAAGATTGTGTTTTCTAGTCATGGCTTATGGAACAACTATATTTCACCCTTTATTATATGCATTCACTAGACAAAAATTTCAAAAGGTCTTGAAAAGTAAAATGAAAAAGCGAGTTGTTTCCATAGTGGAAGCTGATCCCATGCCTAATAATGCTGTAATACACAACTCTTGGATAGATCCTAAAAGAAACAAAAAAATTACCTTTGAAGATAGTGAAATCAGAGAGAAATGTTTAGTACCTCAGGTTGTCACAGACTAAAGAAAAGTCTAAGTTTCACCAAACCTACATTCAAGAGAATTTCAAATTTAAATTGTAAAAAAATGAAATTACTGCCAAATATAAGAAAAAATATTTTAAGTATTGGCTTTGTTGTAAATTTTCAATGTAAATGTCAATTAGATTAGATCATATATACAATTTCTTTATTATTTAATGTATTTGTTGCATGGTAGTTTGTTGAAGTAATACCATGTGTATATTCTGTCAATAATATGTCCACAAAAGACATTCATGTAGTCATATTTTCTAAAGAATAAATACATAGCCTTAAAACAGTGTACAACTTTAAAATGTAACTAACACAGGTATTCTTGATTTTTTAAATAAAGTACATTGTTTTTAAGCAAACTAAAGATATATGATGACAACTAGAATAGCATTTTAATACAAAAACCAAAACTATGGGTTCAAAACAAAGAAATCCAGAATTTCTTGTACCACTACATTGTGTTTTCCTGTATATTTGCTGCATCAAAGAAATGAGCTATGTATGAAACTTTACCCTTTTTTTTTGAATGTAGGAAAATCATAGGATTTATCAGATCAAAAATTCCAATACCAAAACACAAACAACTCTGTTATATACACAGTAAGATAGGGAATATTTGAAATTCAAGCTTATTTATCATAATTTAAAAGTTTGATTTTCTAAAATCAAGGGGACTATGCCTATAATATATAAATGAACCAACAATAAAGAGAAGGAAGAAAACTAAAGCAAAAAAACCTCTTTCTTCCTTCTTCACTTGAATGCTACTCGTAAGAATCAGTACATATAAAATGAACTGATTTCCTAATTTTATTCAATTCAGTCTTCTCATATAATAGAAGGTATCTATTCAAGTCTGAAAACCAGGAAGAAAACAAAATAAAACAACAAACACTTTATACCACTGTAGAAAAGTCTAATAAAGCCAACTGTTCCTAATTTTAGATATATAGCAACTTTAGAGTAATACAAGTTACACTATGTTCCTACACTATCATAGCTTCCAAGTGTTTCAAAATACAGTAATTCTATTTCCCCTCTGAAAATCATTAAAGTAACAAATCTTGTCACTTTTTTTTTACTCTGTTCCAATTAATTTAACTTCAAGCATTTATCTCCAATCCTCAGTTCATGTTGGAAAACTACGAAATTACTAAAACTAACTACAAATTCTCAGGACTGGGGAGCTCATATCAAAAATACATTTATTCCAATTGTTATAATCTAACAATCAATGAATGCCAATATCACTGTATCAGAAAATTATCAACAAGTTACTCAAAATAGGTAAATACTTGCTACCTTATAATTGCTTGACAATATTTTATTCTATTTTTTAACACTGAATTCACTGAATCAAGTAGCAACTCATTTTTATAGAAAAAATTATGTAAAACAATTTTTAAAATATCACTTTTCTGTCATCTAATCTAGTTCACTGAACAACCTAATCCTTGGGGAAGTGAGCATAATGCAATAGCTCAAATCCACTGAGGATACATGGCAAATTAAATAGTGATTTATTTCTGATAATAATGTTAACATAATGACAAATCCTGGCAAAGCCCCAGGTTCCTCCTGTCTTATTTTCCACAGTTTTATGGAATTAAAGATATGCTTCAATTTTACAAAATGTAGCTCAGCAAGTAAGATTTATTTTTTCAAACCCTGAAGACAAATTAAGGCTTCATGGATAAAGATCTTAAGAAAATTCTCATTCAATAAATATATTTGGCACAGAGTATCTCCTAATATCTTCATTCAAAATTTTCCAAAAAATTTTAATTCCTAAGCATAAAATTGAAATTTTTCATACTGTTTTGTAATCTTAATAAAAATTACACTAGTTTTAGTTCTGTCATTAAGAAAAATGTTTGTAAATACCGACCTCAGTTTAAACAACAGAATGAAAAGCTTATACACTTTCTATTAAATGTTTTTTCTATGAAATGGTGAATTACTTTCCTCATGATGGCTTTCACCTCCCAATGTGCCAAAATTTCACTCTATTTCAAAGAATTTTTAAAAAAATCATAATTGCTCATTTTTCCTAACAGGAAATGCTGAAATGAAGATTTTAAATGCAAAAGCAATAGAGGCAATGGTAAACTCAGTATGGGATCCTTCTATTAACTTTGTATTTTTCTGTTCACATGCTACAAATCACATGGATATCATGATTAATAGGGTCAGTTCTTCAATAAATAAGAATTATTATTTTAAAAACTAATTGAAGATGGACTCAAGAAAGTGTGGAAATGTTTGCTTCATTGTTTTGCTTGTCAATTTAAGGGGGTTAATCTACCAATTACTACCCAACAGATGTTCAACCCTATTATGAAAATGGAAATATAGTTATGCTTTTTATAAAAATACCATTCATAACAGTTCTGTACCTCTCACCAATAGTAAGTCAATTTTCAGGTATGTAGTCTATTTTTTCATTCCCCAAATAAAATTATAGCAAAATCTCAGTTCTTTGAACATTAAAAGTCAGACTTGTTATTTAACTGAGATTAGACTTAAATTATAAGAAAACACGCCCATAGTAGGGCTTAATTCCACAAAGTAATTTCAAAAGTTACTTTCCATTTTATGATTAAGTAAGCTGTGTAATTCAATTAACTTTTGGGTTCTTACAATGTAGAAGGCATCATTGGCAAATACTTTAAATTATATGTAGTCATTACCTTCAAGAGCTCAAAATCCAGAATCAAAGTACTAAAAAAGCATGGTAATACTGATAAGAGAAGGCACACTGTGGTAAATGCCATATCAGAAGTATAAGGTTATTAATAGATTTAAAAAAGGGATTATGTTAACTCAAGAACAGCATAAACAAAAGCATTGTTTAAGAAAGCTACTGCTGTTCTAGGAACAGCAAACTGTTCTCATTAGAAGGAAAGGAATATAGCAGTGAGAAATCTGGAAAGTTAAATTGAGGCCATAAGGTAGAAGGTCTTCACAGGCAGAGAAATCTGAACATGGGAAATAACATGATTAGAAATGAGCTTTAGAAAAATTAATGAAACAGCAATATATAGAGAGAATTGGTTGGGTAAAACACAGAAGAAGAGAGGTTGCTGCTACGGCCTTCAAAAATAATGAAAACCATTGCAAAATGATAGCAGTAGCACTGCAAAGGAGTGGAGAGATGTGACAGACAGTGTGAAGGGACCTTCAGACTTGACTAGGATATCTGATATATAAGATTGAAGTATCAAAAATGGTGACCATAAGAAGGAAAAGAAGAAACTAGATTATCCTCAGTGATCTAACAGCTATTTAACTATGCTTTGCAAAAAGTATGCAGATGACAAGGGCAAAACAAAAAGAATGTTTTGGGCAAAGCATAAAATTCACTTAAGTAGTAACATTATTCAAGATAGTTCTAATTATTAGAATCTCTATTCAAACTGAAAATTTCAAATTGTTGCTTTAAATTATTTACTTAATAGTTAGCATATTGGTTAAGTGAGGTTTTTTCATTAAAGTTGGTGCTTTCTTCTGTAGTAACTTTTATTTACGAAAAAATAATAAACATTTAATGGAAAAAAACACCAAGCCATATAAAACAAACAAACAAAACCATGCTCTGCTTTTTTTCCCCTTACTAATAATTTATTATGAACATCCATCCAAGTCATTTCATACATATCTCTTCCATTCTTTTTTTACTGGCTACATAAAAGTGTTTTTTAAAAATAAAGAAATGAAAAAACATTCCAATATCTCTAAAAGATAAATCTGATAAAAGATCTAACAATTAATCCTATTTCTATTATAACTAAATAGCTTCAAGTTATAGTTCAACGTCATCTTGAAAAAGGTAAGCTAAGTTGGCAAATATGAAGAAGGAGGTTATATTTCTGAATGGAGGGAAGAAGCAAGGGAAAATACATATAATAATGCACTTCTTCCTTTCTAATAAATAAAAAGAGAAATAAAAACTAAAAGAAACTTTTGGAGACTATTTTCTTTACATCTCAGTGATAGGCACTTAAATATATGAATGTAATTCACTTAAGGGAAGGGACACTGCAACTGTAGTGAACCTCAAGAAAGCTAAATATGAGACAACTAACTAATAATAAACATTAAGAGAAAAAGGAACTCAGGCATATGAGAAAGAGAAAAATAGGGAATGATAACATTTAGATGAGTCAGAGAGAAGACCCCCAACACTCAGAGATGTTCAGCTTGCAGAGATATACAAAGAGAACATAGAATTGTGAGTTCACAGAAGAAAACTAATACCTATTTGAAGCCTGACCTTTTTCGCAAATGTATTTAAGACAATAAAATAAAAATTTTAGAAAAGAAATCCTAGTTGGGGCCGGCTGTATAGCCCAGTGGATAAGGGCACTGGTATACCACATGGGAGGCCCCGGGTTCAGATCCCGGGGACCTCTCCAAGCAGGCAGACGGCCTTGAGAAAGGCAAGCCGCCATGGGCGGGGCAAAGCTGCTGTGGGCAAGGCAAAAAGCCGCCACGGGCATAGCAAGTCACCCGTGAAACACTGAGCTGCCGCCCGCGAATCACGGAGCAGAGCAGCTCGCAAAACATGGAGTGGAGCTGCCCGTGAAATGGAATGGAGCCACCTACAAGTGGGGCGAGCCGCCTGCACGGGGGGCCGACTGGGAACGTCGCCGCAAAAACGGGGGGAGACAAGAAGAAGCAGACTCAGAAGAACATAGATGAATGGACACACAACAAGAGCAAGCAGAAAGGGGGGGGCGGGATATGTAACAAACAACAACAAAAAAAATGGATAAAAGTAAATAAATAAATCTTTAAAAAAAAAAAAGAAATCCTAGTTGACAAACTTGATTTGAACTATAACAACATATATAGCATACAAAGAATTAAACATCAGAACAATTCACAGAACAGAATGGTGTTAAGATGTTGAAGCAAATGGAAAATTGGGTTCATCACTAATACAAAAGCTATCACCTTTTAAGGAATATTCATTTTGGCAGAAGAAAAAGAGCTGAGCAAACAAACAAACACAATATTTCTTCTCTTCTTGCTCATGATAAAATAGCATGTGAAAAAAATCCTAAGCAGTTCCACTATTCTATTCACACATTATTTTACAGACTTCTATAAGCTGCATCCATGCTTTCAAGCATGACAGCTTTGTACTTCCACTAGCAAGTGGTAAAAAGTGCTGCCATTCCTGTCACTGCCACCAATATAACTC
>PVKH010005795.1:0-21706 GCA_004027955.1 Chaetophractus vellerosus | reverse complement strand
CATTTATGTAATCAATGTATCCTAAAAAAATTTTTTGATTAAAAATTGAAAAAAAATCCTCTCATTCTTTAAATAATTTTTCATTCAGTGGCAACTGATTTTATCATAGGGATTTAAAAAATATTTCTTTTTTTTTAAAAAAATTTTTATATATCTATATATATTTTTAGGATACATTGTTTACATAAATGTTACACAGGAATTCCAGGAGTACCCATATGCCCCACCTCCCACACCCCCCACAGCCTCCCACATATACATCCTTCATCAGTGTGACACATCACCTGTGATAGATATACACATTTTGGGGCTTTGCCACCATGCATGGACCACAGTTCAGACTTTAGACCACCCTCTCTCCCACACAGTTCTGCATGATACATGATGATACAAAATGGCCTACATCCTCCATTGCAACATCACCCACGACAATTCCCAAGTCCCAAAAAATCCTGCATTACAATTGCCCTTCCCTCTCCCTGCCCCCAAAGTGTCCAGTGACCCTGGCTCCACATAATTTTGCAATTTCTTCCATTTCATATATCACAAGTCTATAGCAGGACACCAACAAGTCCATTCTAGTCCATAGTTCTTCCCACAATTCTGAGGAAAAATATTTCTTAATTTACTATTTTCTCAATTCAGTAAAAGAATATAACAGCTAAGTTTGTTTTTAGGTACATAACCGATCTTTTTTCTATATAAATGGTCACTCAACAAATGCACTGCATAGATGGGTACCAGTTCTTAGTTTCAGACTCTTTAACACATGGATTCCTTTTTATTTATTTATTTATTTATTTATTTATTATTTATTTTTATTATATACCTCCCCCCCCTTTCTGCTTGTTTGCTGTGTTCATTTTTGCGTTCTTCTGTGTCTGCTTGTCTCCCCCCCGCTGCGGCAACCTGCAGGGTCAGCTCACCGCACAGCAGCCTTGCCTGCTTGCAGGTGGCTTGCCCTGCTCATGGGGGCTTGCCCTGCCCGTGGTGGCTTGCCCTCCCCACGGCTGCTTTGCCCTGCCCATAACGGCTTTTTGCTCTGCGCATGGCGGCTTTGCCCTGCCCACGGTGGCTTGCCTTCTCAAGGCGGTCTGCCTGCTCAAAGAGGCCCTGGGAACCGAACCCAGGGCCTCCCATGTGGTAAACCAGTGCCCTACCAATTGAGCTACAGCCAGCCCCCACATGGATTCTTTTTGTTGAGAGCTAGCAGGTGTTGAAGTGGTGAATTAGGACCAAGAGCCAAACTGAAAGTAACAACCAAGTCTTTCTCCATTTACTGCGACAGTATAAGCAAAAAGCCAAAAGGGAAGAAGTGTTGGCTCCCCCATGTTCCATTTTCCCTATGGAAGGGTACTGGGTAAGGGTCAGTTAGATGACTTGCAGAGGAAATAGTCTCACTTCCAAGGAGCCCTGAACAAATGTTTCCTGCCATTTTATAGACCTGGCAGAGTAGGGGGGAAGAGAGAAGGGAAAACACTAGCGATAGAAAAGTATAGTCAGTTAGTTAAGGACCCTCTTTATTGAATTCAGTAGTGTCTTAGCCTTTTCTCATTGTGGGAACTTTTTTAAATTGACTTTTTCTTTTTTCTTTTTTGGTGTACACTTCTATGAATCCCCTCTCCCCCTGCCCCCACCACTTGTTGTCTGTGTCCATTCACTGGGTGATCTTCTCTGTTTCTTGCCTTCTCTTCCAAGCTTCACTGGGATTCAACCCTATGGACCTCCGATGTGGGAGAGAGGCACCTTGTCACTTGTACCACCTCAGTTCCTGGTTTCTGGAGCATCTCACTGTGGTTCTCCCCTGCGCCTCTCTTTTTGTTGCGTCATCATCTTGCTGCATGGCCCAGCTTGCCTGCTTGCCTTTTTTTTAATTCCAGGAGGTCCCAGATATCGAATCCACGTTCTTCCATATGGTAGATGGATGCCCAACCACTTGAGCCATATCTGCTTCCTCATTGTGGGTACTTAATAAGTCATTGGAAGCCACCTTGACCACTAGACTATTATTCTCATGTCTTTGGGGGTAGTGAGTAGATGAAAGGCCAACTTTGAATCGAAGAAAAGACAGGTTCCTATATAGCTACATATAAGGGGGGCAAAGTCAGCTGTTTTATGTAGTTTACACTTGATATACACAAGGAAAGTTTGCATATTTAGTGGTAGGGGATTGGAAGTTGAGTTGGGCTTTAGAGTGGCTCAAACCACATGCTGGAGCTCTACAGACCTAAGTGATAATCCTGCTTTAATGATTTTATTAGCTGTGAGATATTGGGTAAATTACTTAATTTCTCTAAGACTCAGTTGCTCATCTGTATATGGATATAATAATGGGAGTAAATTAATTTTATTTTTGTGAATGATAAATGGAGATAATTACCTTATGCCTGTAGAATGCTTATGCAGTGCATGGCACATAATAGGTACTTAATATTTATTACAAGACTTCTTTATATTACTGCTGTGTCTGAGTCTATAATTTTAGCTTGCTTGTGCAGTTCTTCTCCATTTGTTCAGATAGTTTTACTTTGGTATTTCACATGCCCATGCTTACACACTTGAGAGCAGCCTGGGTAAAATAAAGATTTGTGGCTTTGATTCATTTGATGATACATAGCAACAGTTGCAAACTAAATTCAAATAGGTGAACCCAATAAATGCATCCTTCTAAGCACAGATCAATTTCTCCTTCACTGCAGTTTTAGAAAGGCTCTGTGGTGGACTTCCTCCTGTGTAAGGGAAATTCCTCTACATTTTCTCTTGAATTGACTGTCTTTCTTTCCACTGGTTCTTAATTATTTCTGGTTCCTCTATACCATCAATGTTTCTAAAGTCTCCTTCCCCTTACCTGTGAATATGTTCAGTGCCTCTCATTCAAAAACATAAACAATTATGCATATCACTTCTTGGGTAGGGTGGAGGTGGGAGTGGAATCCCTTGATTATATATGTTATGTATCATACACATAATTTAAAAATGAGTCTCTATATACTGTTTGCTTTTTCCCTATTTCTATTCTATTTACCCAATGCATTGCTGTGAAAATGGCTTCCTAACCCAAAGATACCCAGTGACTTCAAAATCACTAAATTGTAAAGCTAAGTTTCCAGTTCTTACTTTAGAGGAGATGGCTGCTCCCATAACAATTTTGACTACTCCATCCTCGAGACTCACTTTCCTCTGGCTTCTATAACTCCCTTCCTTATGGCTTCCCTCCTCACCTGAGACAGTCTTCCTTGGTGCTTTTTAGCCTTGTTATTCCCTAAATCTCTTGTCTGCTTATTTCTAGGCTCTTCCTGTGAGATCTCAATCATGCTCATCATTTTTCTAAGATTTATTTTAAAAATTTATTTATATATCCCCCCCTTGCTGCTTGTGCTTGCTGTGTTCATTTTGCTTTTGCGTTTCTCTGTGTCTGCTTGTCTCCCCCTGCTGCGGCATCCCGCTGAGTCAGCTCACCAAGCGGCAGCCTGCCTTCTCCAGGAGGCCCCAGGAACTGAAACTGGGGCCTCCCATGTGGTAAACCAGAGCCCTACCAATTGAGCCACAGCTGGTTCCCCATGCTCATCATTTTAACCATCTTATATATTGACTCCTAAATTAGACTTTTCTTCTTTTTTCATAGAAATCCACATTCCTTCTGGTTATCTTTTCCTCTGCTACAATAAATTTAAAGTTGGAGTTACCTTCTTCAAAGCTACTTCTTTTTTATTTTGTTCACTTATCTTAGTTGATAATCCTGCCATGCATCTAGGCATCTACACCAAAAGCCTCCCTCTCTTTGCTATGTGTAGTCATTATAACTATGTTTGCTTTTTTGGCCTTCTTAATATGCTTTGACTATGTTCTCCTGTGTTCATCTCTGCTGCCCTGCTGTATTTAGACTCCCATTATCTAGCCCTGCACTTTACTATGTCCTCCACACTAGTATTATTACCTTCAATCTTGCAACTCTAAAATTTGTCGTTCTCACTGGTGTGATCTATCCAAACTGCATATCTGTCTGTATAATGATTTCCCTTAATCTATAGATCAAGGTTCTAATTCCTTAGCATGATGATTTTGGCCTTTTGCAACCAGAAACAGTGTATTAAATATCATTGCCTGCCTATAATTTATACTCTACAACTCTAAATTCCGGTTACATTAACCAATTACTAGTTCTCTGTAAATGTTATGTTGTTTCAAAACTTTATGCTTTAGGCCTCCTATTATTTCTGTAATATTCTTTCCAAATATATTTTATCTTGATAAACCATATGTACACTATTTTTTCCTTTATTACAGGATAATCATGCATAAAATACAGGAGTCCCATACATATATCATCCCATCACCAACACCTTGATGTGGAAAATGTGTTACAACTAATGATAGCACACTTTTATAATTGTACTATTAATTAAAGTCAATGCTTAACTTAGGGTTCACTGTGGAGTATGTAGTTCCATGGAGTTAAAAAAATTTTTTTATTGTTTTACCATACATACAATCTAACATTTTCTCTTTTAATCATATTCAGGTATACATATAGTCCAGTGCTGTTAATTGTATTCACAATGTTGTGCTACCATCACCACCCATCCATTACCAAAACTTTTCCATCATTACAAAAAGGAATCTGGTATATTTTATGCATTAACTTCTAATTCCTTATCCCCAACCAGTCCCCTGGTAAACTATAATCTAGATTGCAACTTTATGAGCTTTCTTACTCTAATTGCTTCAAATCAGTGAGATCATACAATATGTATCCTTCTGTGTTTACCTTATTTCACTCAGCGTGATGTTTTCAAGGTTCATCCATGTTGTCACATGTATCAGGACTTCATTCCTTTATATGGATGGAAAATATTCTATTACATGTATATAATACATTTTTAAAATCCACTCATCAGTTGATGAACACTTGTGTTGCCTCCATCTTTGGGCAATTGTGAATAATGCTGCTATTAGCATCAATGTGCAAATATCCATTCAAGTCCCTGCTTTCAATGCTTTGGGGTATATACCTAGTAGTGGGATTATTGGGTCATATGGAATTGATTAATGGGCCGTGATTCTCTACGTCTGTAATTTGAGTTAGGGTTTTGTTCACTCGGCCTAGAACTCTTCTGCTTATACAGATCCAGAAGAAATTTAGTAGGCTGTCCATCTATTTCACTTCTAGGTACTGCATGATCTATTAGACAGCACCATAACTCCATGCGACTCAGACTATTCTGTGTGCTGTTTTGAAACTGCCTTTCATTGCAGTAGCCACGCCCATCTTGCCTTTGGCGATTCACAGCTGATACTTGACTTTTACCGGAATGAGATCTGATCATCCCCATAATGTTTAAGGATTCCAATTCCATTACAGCCCTTCCTACAGTAATATCTGGACTGCAGAGAAGAGCAACCACAGAGCTCTTCAGAGAAGATAGGGTTAACCTGACAAATTTATTCCTCAGAGTCCTGGTTAAAGGTCTGCCCTCTGGACATTCTTGGGTTGGGTAAGTGGGTCTCAAATGGTAAATCCATTCTACCATTCCCATCTCTCTAAGCCTTTGAATTCCCTCATCCCATGACACATGCTAGGCCATCGTTTGGTCCATGTTTCAGTCAGCCACCCAAACAAACTGTTAGAGCCCTTTCTAACCCCTCGAGCTACAGCATTGAATCCAGAATTTCTGCATAGTGGGCCCATATCAATAAATTCAGCCAGATCCAACTTTATATTCCTTCCACCATTATCCCATACCCTAGGTATCCATTCCCACACATATTCCCCTGATTTCTGTCTATATAAGTTAGAAAACTCATGCAGTTCTTTCAGAGTATAACATACTTCCTCATGGGTCATACTTTGTATTTCACCTTTCGGGGCTTGTTGTGATTTTAGTCTAGTTATAGGTCTGGAAGACAAGAGGGGTAGAGGAGGTGGGTAAGGAGAAGGATTAGAGATGTCTTGCAGGCTACTGACCTCAGGGCATTCCTTTGCATTTTCTTCTGGTGAGACAGGGTTAATCTCTTCAGGCAGGGGTTGAAAGGCAGATTCCTCAGGGCAGGGTGGAGGCTGGGCAGTGCATACTGGAGTTTGGCTGGTAACTGCCTCCTGGCTGAGAAGAGGTCCAGACTCCCTGGGGCAGGCTGGAGGATGGGCAGTACATGCTGGAATTTGGCTGGTACCCACCTCAGAGCTGGAAGGAGGTCTGGACTCCCTGAGGCATGCCAGAGGCTGCACATAGAGGCTTCAGTTTGGCTGGCTGCCACCTCAGAGCTGGAAGGATGCCGGAACTCCCTGGGGCAGGCTGGAGGCTCAATGCTACAAGGTTGACAAGGTGTGGTCTCCACAGAGCAGGCTATCACAGGTTTATCTGGTAAAGTCTCAGCAGAATTTAGAGTTCCAATGTCCCCACCAATATCATCATCATCCCATATGTCTCCATCCCAATCCTCGGGGTTCCACTCCTTTCCAATCAACACCCTCACTTTAATTGCAGAAACCTTGCGAGGTTGAGATTTTAGTTTCCTCTGTAGTTCTGCTACTCATACAATGAGCATCTGGGTTTGATTCTCAGATATCTCAAGTCTTTGGCTACAGGAGAAAAGATTTTCTTTCAAGGCACACGTATAAACTTTCATATCATTCATATGGCATTTAAGTTCCAAATTTGAAGACTTTAGCTCATCCCTTTCTTTTTTAACTGTATCCAGAGCATCTAGGAGGAGCCAGCCAACATCATTGTACTTTTTTATGCCACAAAATTCTGTTAAGGTATTGAAAACACTCTCACCCAGATCCTTGCTTCTTATAAGCATGGAAGTAGGGGAATCCAGTGAGGCTATATTGTGTATCTCTATTGCCAGCTCACACCATGGACTCCTAGCAATCTCTTCATTGTTGGAAAGGGAGTCATTAGTACCCTTGAGTCCAATTAAAGTGGAGAACCACCTCAGACATCCCATGTTTAAGACTCTTCCCCAAGAATCACTCCTGGTACCAGCTGTTTTAGTCAGGGTTCTCTTGGGAAACAGAATCAACAGGAGATATCTGTCAATAATACAAGATTTTATAAGAGTCTCTCACGTGACTGTGGGGATGCACATGCCCAGGTTCCGCAGGCAGGCTGCAAGCCGAGGGTTCTGATGAAAGACCGATGAAGGGTCCTTGATGAGTTTCTGGGAGAAGTTGGCTGTCAAACGGCAAGCTGGGAAATTCTCTCTGAATGTTGAAATAAGTTCCCTTTTATGGCAGTCAACTGAATGGATAAAAGCATCATCCATTCTTGATCCAAATTCCCTGATTGATGCAGATGTAATCAGCCATCCATGCAGTAAACTCACTGGTGATCGAAGTCCGTAAATGCTCTTGTATTACAATGAGCCCAGTGCTTGCTGGATCTAATACCTGGACACAATTACCTGGCCGAGTTGACACATTAGCCTAACCATCACAAGTATCATATCATCTGCAAATAAGGATAGTTTTATTTCTTCCTTTCCTACTTGCATGCCTTTTATTTCTTTTTCTTGCCTAATTGCACTGGCAGTACAGTGTTGTTTAACAGTGGTGACAGTGGGCATCCTTGTCTTGCCCTGATTTTAGAAAGAAATTTTTCAGTCTTTCACCACTGAGTAGGATGTTACCTGTGGGCTTTTCATATAGGCTCTTTTTTAAAAAAATTTTTAATTAATTAATTTTTTTAAGGATACGTCGACTACATAAATGTTACACAAAATTTTTAGGGGTACCCATATGCCCTACCTCCCACACATGCCACAACCTCCCACATATACATCCTTCATTAGTGTGGCACCTCACCTGCAATAGATATACACATTTTGGGGCTTTGCCACTAAGCATGGACCACAGTTCACACTGTAGACCACTCTCTCCTACACAGTTCTGCATGATATATGATGATATAAAATGGCCTGTATCGTATATCCACCATTGCAACATGTTGAGGTCATTTCCTTCTATTCCTAGTGTTCTAAATGTGTTTGTCAAGAAATGTGATGTATTTTGTTAAATGCTTTTCCTGCATCATTTGAGATGATCATGTTTTTTACCTTCATTCTGTTAATTTGGTATAGTACACTAATTGATTTTCTTATGTTGAACCAATCTTGCATACCAGGGATAAATTCCACTTGATCATGGTGTATAATTCTTTCAATATGTTGTTGGATTTGGTTTGCTGATATTTTGTTGATCATTTTGTATCTATATTCATAAGTTTTCTTTTCTTGTGGTAATTTTATCTGGCTTTGGTATGAAGATAACGTTGGCCACATAGATTGATTTAGGTAGTATTCCCTCCAGTTCAATTTTTTGAAAGAATTTGTACAGAATTGGAGTTGTCTTCTTGGAATGTTTGGTAGAACTTCCCTCTGAAGCCATCTGGTCCTGGGCTTTTCTTTGTTGGGAGGTTTTTCAATACTGATTCAATTTCTTTGCCAGTAGTCAATTTTTTGAGATCTATTTCTTATTGAGTCAATGGTGTTAGTTTCTGTACTTCTAAGAATTTGTCCATTTAATCTAGATTATCTAATTTATTGACATACAATTGTTCATAGTATCCATTTATAGTCCTTTTCATTTCAAAAGGTCAGTAGAAATATATCCCTTTTTTCTGATTTTCATTATTTGTATCTTCTCACATTTTCCTTTCTTTTTCTAACTAAAGTTTTATCCATTTTTATTGATCTTTTCATAAAACAAATTTGGTTTTGTTGATATTCTCTAATTATTGTTCTCTATTTCATTTACCTCTGCTCTAATCTTTGTTATTTCCCTCCTTCTGCTTGCTTTGGGCTTAGTTGGTTTTTTTGTTTGTTTGTTTGTTTGTTTGTTTGTTTTTTTAGTTCTTCCAGTTTTGAGATTTGCTCTCTGATTTGAAGTCTTTCTTCTTTTTTTTATGTAAGTATTTACTGCTATAAATGTCCCTCTCAGCACTGCCTTCATTGCATCCTGTAAGTTTTGGTATGTTGTATTTTCATTTTTGTTCACCTCAAGATATTTCCTAATTTGGGTTCTGATTTCCTCTTTAATCCATTTGTTGTTTAATAACATGTTGTTTAATTTCCACATATTTGTGAATGTTCCCTTTGTCCTCTGTTATTGATTTCTATCTTAATTCTATTGGCCAGCAGACATACATTGTATGGTTTCAATATTTTTGAATTTATTGATATTGATATTGTTTTGCGACCCAATATATGATCTACTATGGAAAATGATCCATGAGCACTTGAGAAAAATGTGTTTTCTGTTACATTAGGTGCAGTGATCTATATATGTCTTTTAGGAGTAGTTGGTTCAATGTATCATTCAAATTCTATGCTTCCTTATTGATCTTCTTTCCACTATTGATAGTTTGAGAGTGGTCTGTTAAACACTCCTAATATTAATGCAGAATTGTCAGTTTCTCCCTTCAAATCTGTCAATATTCTTTTCACATATTTTGGAGCCCTGCTTTTAGGTGCACATATATTTATAATTCTTACAACTTCCTGTTGAATCTCCCCCTATTTTAGAATGTAATGATCTTTGTCCTTGTGTTTTTGACAAAGTCTATTTTACCCAGTGTTGGTATAGACACAGTCCTCTTGTAATTACTACTTGCATGGTGTATATTTTTTCCATCCTTTTACCCTCATCCTACTTTGACTGAAAGATGAGTCCCTTGTAGATAGCACGTAATTGGGTCATGCTTTTCTTTATCCATTTTGCCAATCTCTGCCTTTTGACTATAGTGTTTATCCATTTACGTTGTAAGTTACTGCTGATAATATAGGACTTTCTTCTGCCATTTTGCTATTTGTCCTTTGTAAGACTTATGTCTTTGTTGTTTCTTAATTCTTCTATTAATGCTTCCTTTTATATTTATTTGCTTTTTTTGTATTGTACCATATCAAGTTCCTTCTCATTTTTAGCTGGATATATTTTCCATCTGTTTTCTTTCTGTTTACTATGGGATTAAAATTTAATATCCTACATATAAAATTATATTTGATATCAACTTTACTTTATAACACGTACACAGACTTTTCCTACATCCCTCTGTCCTTCCACAATTTTGGGGGGATTTTTTTTTATCACTTATATCTTTATAAATTGTGTGTCCCAAAACCTTAGATTTATTACTACTTTTTACGAATTTGCATTTAGCGCTTGTAGTAAAAAATTGAGTTACATGATAAAAACTACAATAATATTGGCATTTATAATTACCCAAATGGTTAACTTTATATCAGGTCTTTATTTCTTTATGCTGTTTTGACCCAGTCTAGTGTCCTTTTTTTTTCAGTCTGAAGAACTCTCTTTTGCATTTCTTTTAGGTCAGATCTAGTGGTGATGAACTTCCTCGGTTTTTGTTTATCTGAGAATGTCTTACTCTCTCCCTCTTTTTTGAAAGAGAATCTAGCCTGATATAAAATTCTTGGCTGGCAGTTCTTTTCCTTCAGCACTTAAATATTTCTACCCACTGCCTTTTTCCTTCTATGGCTTCTGATGAGAAATTGGCACTCAATTTAATTGGGACTTCCTCATATATAACACATTGCTTTTCTCCTGCAGTTTTCACAAATCTCTTCTTGTCCTTTGCATTTGATAGTGTAATCAATATGTGACAGGATGTATTTTTCTTCATGTTTGTCCTGTTTAGTGTTCTCTAGGCTTCTTGCTAAGTTTGGGAAGTTCTTTGTCATTTGCTCCTCAGCATGACTCATTTCAAGTGTCTTGTATACAAATTCATTGATTCTTTCTTCTGCCAGCTCCAATCTGCTCTTGAAACCTTTCTGGGCATTTTGCATTTCAGTTATTGTGGTCTTCTACTACAGTAGTTCTGTTTGGTTCCTTTTTAAAATTTGTCTCTTTAGTTAGACTTTCATATTGTTCATTCATTGTTTTCTTGAAATATTTTAGTTCTTTCTCTGTAGTTTCCTTCATCTGCTTGAGAATTTTTAAAACCTTTTTTAAAAGGCTTTGTTTGGTATGTCTACATTCTCATCTTCCTTGTTTTTGTTTTCTTATTTTTATCTTCTTCCTTTTGATGGGCCACCATTTTCTGTTTCTTTTTTTTCTTCTTGTATTCTTTAGTTGCATACTGTGCATTTTAATATTTTGAAATGGTATCTCTGGGATTTACTCCATGGGTTGTCTATTTTTTGGTTTTGTAACCAGCTGGTGATAAGGCAGAGATTTTCTTGAGATTCAGCCCTCCTATCAGGAAGGTCTGGCTGCTACAAATGCAGTTTACAAGGTTTTCCCTGTCTTTCTGGGCCTCTGTCTTGTTCTAGGTTTTGCTTGTTAGTTGTTTTGGAGTCCCCCTGTATATAGGAGTTTGGCTGTCCCCTCTGTTTCCCAGGGGACAAATCTCCCTCTCACAGATGGTTGAAGCCAGCAGGGCTTTGTCCCATACTTTCTGCCTCCACAGTTTTCACACTTTTTTCATTGTTTCATACTGCTTTTGCCTGGAGGGTTAATTCTGGGAGTGAGTCACTCTTGGGCATACTTTCCGAAGTTGGTCTTTCTCAGTCAAAACAGGGCCGGGGCTGAGGGGATGCAGATTGGCCCCAAAGTGTCCTATGAAGGGGATTAAGAAGGTTGCCAAAACATCCCTGACAGCTACCCAAAGCTGAGCTTTCCTGGCTTTCCCAGAAAATGTAGCCCTTTAACTAACTGTCCTGCACAGCCTGGAGGAAGTGTTGCATCTTGAAGACTCCACTGCTTCTGCCCTTGTCAGGGGAGGGTTGAAACACTGGCTGCTACTACCTTTGTCTGAGGGAGGGTTGAAACAATAGCTGCCCTCAGAGCCAGGACCCAGCAACCCAAGTTTACTTATCAAAAGCTGTGATCAGTGATTGGCCATTCTCACCCCTGTTCTTGGGGAAGAGGATTTTTGGTCCCTTCCTCTTACCATCAACTACCCAGTGAATGGACCACATGGGCCTGCCATGAGAGTAGGAGATGGACACTTGTAGTTGCCATGATGAGAGAGCAATTTATAGTTCTTTACTGTAATTTATTAGAATCTTCCTCTTGCTCTTCCGTGGATGCTATACAGTGTTCTGGCCTCTGGAGTTTCAAAATAGTTGTTTCAGACAGTTCCTTCCTGTTTAATAATTGTTTTGGTGGAAGGAGTGAGTCCTAGAACTCCCTATTCCACCATCTTCCCCAGAAGTTACTCCTATGCATTCTTTAATACTCAACTCAGAAGTTATCCCAGGAGATGATTGCCTGAGCTACCTTCCCACCGTGCACACCCCAAATAACTCTCAGTGGAGACTGCAATTGAAATAATCTATTGTCTACTCATTTCTGACTATGATATTTAGTGGGAACATTATATATTTTTTTACTCTGGATTCCCATTGATTAGTTTGGTTGCTACTTGATAAATAATTGTTGAAGATATGTGATATTAAACAGATAAAATATATTTAACTTGTCTTGAAGTATTTATCCTAGAGTAAAAATTGTGCATGGTCTCAAACAATATGGCATGCATAAATCACTGTAGATATTCTTTCCTAGTGTTTTTTCTATTTTTCTTTGTTCTTCACACAAGTTTTTAATTTTTTTTTCCTGTTTAGGAAAAGCAATGTACAGATTGGGCAATTCTTAGATTGTTTATGGCATTGTCATTATACATGGAATAAATTAGCCTGTTTTTGAAGACCGCAAATCTTTCTCTTATAAAACTATTCAATGACTGAAAAGTTCTAATTCCCAGCAGCACTCGTTTAGCCAGAAGGACCTGTCAGTGACTGAATGAAATGTCTGTCCAACTGTTCACAGTCTGAAATGCCTGCATATAACTTAAAAGAGAAGGTTTATTATATCGGACATATTTCTGTTCTATAAATGCAATAGCACAAAAATGCAAGGGTTAAAAATACACTTTTAAAAAATTTATAGCTAACAGAGATGTTCTGAAAGAAATGCTACAGGAAGACAACTTGAGAAAGAGGAAAAATGAAAAAAAAAAAAGAAAATTTTAAATATGTCTTATGGAAAGAATGAAGCTCTCCAAACACAGAAATACTTTTGGAATTCTCTGGAGCATATTAAGTTTGTTTAAATATGTAATAATCCTGTATATTCTTAAATGTTTAATTGTTGTCATTAGCAAAAGTGTAAATGGATGCCCTTAGAAGTTTGTTTCCTCATTAGAATTGAATAAAGATAATTGAAAAAAAATTTTTTTTTGATTTTTTAAAATCAAATAAAGAAGGTACCAAAAAAATTTTTTTAGAGCCTTAATTGTTACAGTAGACTGGGAAATGAGACTGTGAACATAAAATTTCATGTTATAATGTGTACAGTAGTAGGAAAAATCATTATTTAATATTATTTTTAGTTTTTAAAATACAGCTGTGTAAAGGACTGTTTTAGTTTCCTATGCTACTCATGTAAATACCATGAAATGGGTTGGGTTAAAAAATGGAAATTTAATTGCATATGGTTTTGAGGCAAAAAGAAAGTCCAAATCAAGATAATACCAAGGCAATGCTTTCTTCCAGAAAACAGGTGTTCTGGGGCTGGCTGCCAGCCATCCTAGGCTCCTCTGTCACATGGCAAGACACATCATGGTACCTCCTGATCTCTCCCTTCTCTTCTGGGTTCTGTTGAGGTCCAGCCTCTTGCTTCCTATGGCTTTCTCTCTGTCTGTCTGAATTTCATTCTATTTGTAAAGGACTCCAGTAATGCAGGATTAAAACCCATACTGACTGAGGTGGCCTATACCTTATTAACTGAAACAGCATCAAAATTTCCTATTGCCAATGGGTTTCCACCCATACGAATAGATTAAGTTTAAGACCATGTTTTTCTGGGGTACAGACAACTTCAAACGAGCACAAGGACTATATGAAAAATCAGCCAGTTGTTTCTCAAATCCTAGGAATCTGGGGATGAAAAAACATTTTCACACACATGCTTCTTTCTAAGATCTTCAGACAATGAGCTTTCATATTTAAATTGAGAATGAAGTAATTCATTTTAAGAAATTGCTGTGAAAAAGCTGGAAAATCACTTAAAACATGCTTATCAAACTCTTTTAAAATTGTAAACTTGGGAATCCAATCTTTCCACTTATAACTAAATCTTCTTTACAAAGATAATTCTCATAAGCTGCTTACAATATATTTATGAACAATCCTACTTTGAATCCCAGCCTTCACTCCAATCTTCACTCTCATCCCATCTGGATCTTCAAGGGATTTGCTTTAATTATTTTGCAATCTAATTAAAAAAATATTGGTCTGTATCTACTCTTTCTCATCCATTCATTTTATGGACCTATTACCCAAGAAAAAGGCCTGAAAGTGGCTAAGGAAGGTGGAGGTGGGGGACACACATCCAGGGGACAGTTTGGAATGCTATAGTGGAAGGTGTCAGAATCATTAAGTAACAGTTGGTCCATATATATAATCTGTAAAATCACCCTTACCTAGTTTCTGTGCATACCTCCTCTCCACTGCTCCTTTGCTGATTCTTATCTTACATTTGGCCTTTCCCTTGGGCCCTCCCTCCCTCTACCCTTTTCCCTCACCTTTTCATTGTGCTTATTCTTTCATTTTCTTCTTTTTTATCTTAAAAGTAAGAATTTTCAAAAATCACCTCCAGACTAGAAAAAGAAATAACTTCACTTATGCTCTCTTCCTCTGTCTCCAAATCATGACTTGAAAGTTAATAAGGAAGACTATAAAATATTTTTTCTGACTTTTAAAAATGAGTGGTTTATCATGTATGTTTCTTAATTCTGCTTTTGTTCACTCAAATTCAAATATTTTATTTCTATCATCAATACTGAATGACGAGAATCTCATACCAATTTTGCAGTATGCAGCTACCTTAACCTTGCCTGGAGGTTAATTATGACATTGGAAAAGTTATGCTTTTATACACTTATACCTACTTTCAGCATCCTTTCCTTTGGCTGCTTTCTGGTTGTCCCAGATCTTCATAAAGCTCATAGAGAAGCCTAAATATAAATTTACTCAAACTCACTTTGCCTTGAGCCTGAAACTACCCCAAGTTCTAAATCTTTGTGTTCTATGAAGCTTCCCTATAACACTGCCTGTATCTAGTTTTCATTCATTTCACAAGAAACTGAATGCACAAAGAATTTAGTGAGTTTAGATATACTGGAACACAGTATTTACCATATGATAGTATATACTTAAAAGTCAAAAATGTTTGAACCAAAGAAAGTCTCGTAAATGATGGTATGTCATGCAGTTTCAGGAGGTAAGGTGGCAGGAGTAAGGGACGGTTGAAAAATTTGTTGTAGAGAAGTCTTTTCTAATCTAATTTTCTACCTCAGCTATGGGACACATGTTTAGGAGATGTTGTAAAATGTGAAGACCTTAGTAACATCATAGAAACCTGACCTATATGAAATAGATAATGAATCTTCACTAACTATCCTTTGGAAACTTGTGGCATTTCAAATCTTCTAAGTATTCAACTTTCTTAAGTCTCTGCTACCCTCTAAAGTATTGACCTTTCATTTCACTAGTTTATGTGTTTGTCTCTTGGTATTTCTCAAATTATAAAGCTTTAAAAAATTTTTAGCACCCTTGTCTGTGCAACATTTTAATACTAAGGGTAAAAAAGAATAATTGTGGACTTCTGGGAAGATGGCATCAGAATAGATAGGCAGACCTCAACTCTGTCACAAAAAACAATGGAGAAAGGGCAAAAATCTATCAGAGGGAGCTGCTTTGGGGATCTATAGAACAGGAAAGTGCTACACATCATCCAGGAGGGACCGAGACAGATAAAGAAGCCAAAGCAAACTGTGAGTTACTTGTCTCTGTGGCTGGAAACAGCACATATACCCCACCCTCAAGGAGGAGGAGCTTCCATAAAACCCCTGGCTCACTGCAGCCAACTGAGTGGGATGGAGCAATCTCTGGGAGGAAGAGGGGCCTGGCAGAGGGTTGAGAGTGGGTTCTTTTCAGTGAGTTTGGGCAACTGAATCTCAGAAAAGACCCCAACCAGCACTGAGGTGGTCCCGGGGAGAGGGGAGGGGGTATTTGATCAGGCAGGCTGTCCACCCAGCTGCTCTGGGAGAGAGAGGAACTAGGTCAGTGAGGGGGCAGAGACAGGTGCCTAACCAGCCAGGCTGGGCAAACTGTTAGGAGCCCAACTCACCTGAGGTAACGTGGCAGGAAGACCCACATAAGATTTCAGAAGCCTAATTAACCTGTGGATCTGGTACAGCTCAGTGGAGGAATTCCTACCTTACATAAATAAGGTCCCTGGTTTGATTCCTGATACTTCCTATGAGGAGGGAATCCACTGGGTTATCCGGCACTCAGCTGGAATATATAGACAGGTTTTTTCTTATTTTAGGTCTTCTTGGTTCTGTTTTTTTTAAAAAAATTATTCCTGTTTTTCTTTTTCTTTTTCCTTAATTTTAGTCATTAAAACTGGGTACGTACATCACCTGCGAAGAGCAGGCTGCAGGGTAATTGTTGATGAGAACTAGCAGCCTAAGAAGTTCCTTAGGGGCCTAAGAGGGAAGCCTGTTTTTCCTGGGTTGTTTTTGTTGTTGTTGTTGTTGTTTTATTTCTTGTTTGTTCTTCCCCCTTTCTTTGTGTCCTTTTTCCTTTTCCTTAGTTTTTCTACCTACTTTATTTCTTTTCTTTCTTTCATTTTACTCTCTTCTGTCTTCTGTTTTTTCACTCATTCCACCTCTCTCTTGTTTGGCCTCCATTTTTTGTCCCCTTTCTCTTTTTTCTTTTCACTCTGTTTTAATCCTCCTGACCTTTTAATTCATTCCATTTTTTTCTCTATTTTTTTCCTGTTACACTTTTTCTATTCCACCTTTTTATTCTTATTCTTTTGTATTTTTTATGATTTTTTTACTCATATTATTTATTTTCCTAGCTCTTGTATAGTTCCTCTATTACCTTTTCTATTATTATTACTATCATTCCTTTTCTCCTCTTATCTATTTCCTTTTCACTGTTACTAATTTTTTTTCCAGGGGAAGACAGACAACTGCAAGGATATAGAATAAGAGGAAACAAGTGTCAAAAAGGAAGCTAATGACACACACAAACAACAAAATAAAACCCTTAAGTAGAAAGAGAAGCTAACCAATCTAAAAAGTCCATCAAGAGAAACATATGCCTAGACATCAACAAAAAATTACAAGCCATACAAAGAAACAGAAAGACTTGGCCCAGGTTAATGAACAAACTAAAACAAACAAACAAACAAACAAACAAACAAAAAAAAACCCAGGAGGAGATGTGGAATGTGGAACAACTAATCAGGGATATCCAAACAAATATAATGAATCCTGTTAATAAAGTAAAGGAAGAGGTTAAGGATGCTAAGAAGACACTGGAAGAATATACTGAAGAAATTGTAAGCATACATAAAAAGATAACAGATATGATGGTGCTGAATTGCACAATGCAAGAAATAAAAAATACCCTGGAAGCAGATAACAGCAGATTTGTAAAGGCAGAGGAAAGAATCAGTGAAGTTGAAGATGGTACATCTGAAAACAACCAGAGAGTAGAACAAATAGATAAAAAGATAGAAAATATCCAGCAGGGATTTAGGGATTTGAATGGCAACACAGAATGCACAAACATATGCATTATAGGTATTCCAGGGGGAGAAGAGAAGGGAAAGGGGACAGATGGAGTGTTGGAGGATATAGAGGCCAAAAATTTCCAACTCTTTTGAGGGACATGGGTGTACATGTCCAGGAAGCACAGTGCACTACACACAGTATAAATCCTAACAGGCCTATCCCAAGATATATTCTTGTCAAAGTGTTGAATGCTTAAGAAAAAGAGAGAAAACTGAAAGCAGCAAGAGAAAAGAGATCCATCACAAACAAGTGAAGCTTGATAAGATTAGTGCTAATTTCTCACCTGAAACCATGGAAGTAAGAAGGCTATGGTATGACATAGTTAAGATATGAAATGAAAAAACTCTCAGCCAAGAATTCTCTATCCAGCAAAGCTTGGATTAAAAAATGAGGGAGAGTTCAAAATATTCACAAATAAACAGAAATTAAGAGAGTTTGTAAACAAGAAACCTACCCTTCAAGAAAAACTAAAAGGAGTTATGCAGGTTGAGAGGAAAAAGGAACAGAAGAGAGAGGGTTGGGGGAAAGTGTAGGAATGAAGATTATTGGTAAGAGTAACTAAAAAGATAAAAAGAGAAAGAAAAACATCATATGACATATATAAACCCAAAGAAAATATGGCTAATGTAAGTGATAACATTGAATGTTAATGGATTAATCTCTCCAATCAAGAGACATAGATTGGCAGAAGGGGTAAGGAAATATGACCCATCTATATGCTATCTACAAGAAACTCAGTTTAGACCTAGGGATGCAAGGAGGCTGAAAGTGAATGGTTGGAAAACAATTTTACATGCAAACAATATCTGAAAGAGAGCTGGGGTAGATATACTAATATCAAACAAAATAGTCTTTAAACACAAAACTATTATAAGGGACAAAGAAGGACACCATATATTAATAAAAGAGGTAGTCTATCAAGAAGAAAAAACAATCAGAAGAGTTTATGCACCTAATCAGGTTGCCTCAAAATACATGAGGCAAACATTGATAAAACTTAGTGGATGAATTGATGCTTCTACAATTATAGTGGGGGATTTAGTACAACATCATCACCATTAGACAGAAAATCTCTACAGAGCATCAATAAAGAAACAGAAACTTTGAATAATACATTAGAGGATCTAGACCTAAAAGACATATACAGAACATTACACACAAATACAGCGGGATATACATTCTTCTCAAGCACACATGGATCATTCTCCAGGATAGACCATATGCTAGGTCACAGAACAACTCTCAAGAAATTCAGAAAGTTTGAAATTATACAAAATAATTTGTCTGACCACAATGGAATGAAGTTGGAAATCAGTAAGGTACAGAAAGAAGATTAGGCACAAATATATGAAGTTAAACAAACACTTTTAGAAAATCAGTGCGTCAAGGATGAAATTGCAAAAGAAATCAGTAACTACCTTTAAACAAATGAAAATGACAACACAATGTATCAAAACTTATGGGATGCAGCAAAAGCAGGGTTGAGATGGAAACTTACAGCCATAAAATCCTATATTAATAAAGAAGAAAGAGCTAAAATCAAAGACCTAACTACACACCTGGAGGAATTAGAAAAAGAACAACAAACTAATCCCAAAGCAAGTAGAAAGAAGGAAATAACAAAGATTAGAGCAGAATTAAATGAAATTGAAAGTAAGAAAACACCAGAAAAAATTAACAGAACCAAAAGCTGGTTCTTTGAGAAGATTAATAAAATTGACAAACCCTTAACTAGACTAACAAAGAAAAATAGAGAGAAGATGCAAATACTTAAAATAAGAAACAAGGAAGGGATATAATAACTGACCCCACAGAAATAAAGAATATCATAAGAGGATACTTTGAAAAATTATATGCCAACAAGATGGATAACTTAGATGAAATGGGCAAATTCCTAGAAACACACAAGCAGCCTACACTGATGAAAGAAGAAATTGATGAACTCAATAAAAAAATCACAAGTAAGGAGATTAAAACAGTCATCAAAAACCTTCCATTACACAGAATACCACTGTTTGTTCCTTTGGATAGATTTATGTTTTATTAATATGTATCAATAAATTTGATATATTAAAAACACACACACACACACACACACACACAACCCCTTCCAACTAAGAAGAGCCCAGGACCAGATGCCTTCACAGGTAAATTCTACGATTCATTCTGGAAAAAAATTAACACCAACCCTGCTAAAACTTTACCAAAAAATATAAGTGGAGTGAACATTGCCTAACTCATTCTATGATGCCAACATTACTCTTATAACAAAGCCACACAAATATGCCACAAGAAAGGAAAACTATAGACCAATCACTCTAATGAAGCTAGATGCTAAAATCCTCAACAAAATACTTGCTAATCCTATTCAATAACACACTGAACAAATCATATATCATGACCAAGTGGGTTTCATCCCTGGTGTGCAAGGATGGTTCAACATAAGAAAATCAACCAATGTAGTACACCACATTAACAGATCAAAAGAAAAAAAAATCACATGATCACAACTGATGCAGAAAAAGCATTCTACAAAATATAGCACCATTTCCTGATAGAAACACTTCAAAAGACAAGGAAAGAAGGAAACATCCTCAACAAGGTAAAGGTTATTTATGAAAAACCCACAGCTAACATCATATTCAATGGTGAAATGCTACAGTGGCCAAAGCTGCCTTGTATTGGCTCAAGAATAGACATACTGACCAATGGAACTAAATATATAGACCTGTGCATATAGAGCTAACTGATATTCAACAAGGCTGCCAAGCCCAGTCAACTGGGAGAGAATGGCCTCTTCAACAAATGGCACTTAGAGAACTGGAAAAGAACAGGAGAGAATCGCCATCTCATGACCTATACAAAAATTAACTCAAGATGGATCAAAGATCTAAATGTAAGAGCCAAGATCATAAAGCTCCTGGAAGATAATGTAGAGAAGCATCTATGAAATCTCGTAGTAGGAAATGGTTTCATAAAATTTACACCCAAAAGATGAGCATGAAAGAAAAAATAGATAAATTTGACTTCCTCAAAATTAAAAACCTTTGTGCTTCAAAGGAGTTTGTCAAGAAAGTGAGAAGGTATGGATCACAGAAGGGTCACAACAGGGACAGGAGAGGATCATTGGTGGGGGGTGTCAGGGTTGGGGGTGCATGGGAGGAAGTCCACCTGAACATACAAAAAAGGCATACATAATTGTTCAAATGCTCATGGGGCATAGTCACAGGGTGAAGAATTACTCAATAAATGGGAGAACACTGAATTCCCATCTTGGAGAGCTCTGCCATATTTTCCAGGAGAGTAGCAACAGCCTCCCAAGTGTAGGGGCAGTGTCTCACAAAGGAGGATGATCCATTGATGGGCTCTTGTTATTGATGACTAGCCTTATGAGTCTTTGCTGTTGAAATTGAAACAGCCTAGTGTTATGGGATGCAAATAAAATTTATTAAAAATAAAGAAAGTGAGAAGAAAGCCTATGCAATGGGAGAAAATATTTGGGAAACATCTATCTGATAGGGGCCTAATATACAGCATATATAAAAAAATCCCACATCTGGAAAATAAAAAGGCAACCCATTTAAAAAATGGGCAAGTGATTTAAATAGATACTTTTCCAAAGAAGAAATACAAATGGCTAAAAAGCATATGGAAAGATGCTCAACATCACTAGCTATTAGGGAAATGCAAATCAAAACTACAATGAGGTATCTACTTTCACCCATTAGACCGGCATCTATTAAAAAACAGAGGAATTCAAGTGTTGGAAAGGATATGGAGGAAAGGGAATACTTATCCACTGTGGTGGGAATGTAGTCTACAATGATGAATGATACAATGTCTAAAAATTTTTTTTTATTATTTCAATTTTTTTAAAAATTTCTTTTTTAATTTTATTGATTATTTTTAAAATTATTTAATTTTCTTATTAGTTTTATTTGGCTCTTTTGTTGGCTTCATTTTTGGAGAGGTTTTGGATCACAGAAGGATCACAACAGTGTCAGGGGAGGATCACTGGTGTGGGGTGTCAGTGATGGGGGATGCATGGGAAGGGGTACACCTGAGGCACGCCTCTAATACATATGAATATGTTC
>PVKH010005794.1:0-21705 GCA_004027955.1 Chaetophractus vellerosus | reverse complement strand
GGGGGATGTAATAAATAAAAAATAAATCTTTAAAAAAAAATCAATAAATAAAAGTATGTTCTTCTTTCACAAAGTGCTAAGAATATGGTGATAAATGGGAAAATTACAACAAATGTAACTTATGGACAATAATTAATAGTAATATTATAATATTTTTGTAGCAATGGCAAGAAGATATTATTTCATTCCTAAGGGACAACAATAGGGGGATATAAGGGGGAATGGGATTTTTTCTTTTGGAGTATGAAAACATTCTAAAATTGACTAAGGTGATGACAACACAACTCTGTGATGAAAATGAGAGCCATTAAGTATACACTTTGAATGCACTATACAAAGCATAGGACTGTATAACCCAGTGATCATGTGGTAGATGATGGACTGTGGTTAACAGGACAAATATGAGAACATTCTCTCATGAATGATAACAAATATAAAATACTAATACAGGGTGTTAATAATTGGGTGGTGTAATGGTTTGGCAGTTTTATGTAATTATGAATTCCAAAAATATATATTGATTTATGCTTGTAAACTGATCTGTTAATCTGGGCATGATTAGGTTATGATTAGGGCGTTAACTGCCATGTCAGTGGGACGTTTAGCTCCACCCCTTGGTGGGTGTGGTCTCAAGTATAAAGGTTAGGCAGCAGATTTGAGTGGCAGAGATTTGAGAAGCAGTGCTGATGTTGGAGAAAAGCGCTCCAGGAGAAGATAAGTGAGACGTTCGCCCAATAGTCTACAGCTGGCCTTGTGGAGAGAGGCAAAAGCGTAGTGAACCTCATGGTCTACAGCTGAACTTGTGGAGGAAACAGAAGCTAAGCCCAGAGAGAAACGCAGCCCTGGCAGGAGAGGAACCCAAAGGCCTGAGCCCTTGCAGACGTCGGCAGCCATCTTGCTCCAACACGTAGACTTTGGTATGAGAAGAAACTTATGCTTTGTGGCCTGGTAACTGTAAGCATCTACCCCAAATAAATACCTTTTATAAAGACCGACCAATCTTTGGTGTATTTCAAAAGGCACACCTGTGGCTGACTAAAACAGGTGGGTTTGGGGAAAAACACACCAAATATCAGATATGGAGTATATTTAGTAGTAATATTTTGACAATGCTCTTAAATAGTTTGTATCAAATGTTTCACAACAATGCAAGGTGCTCTTGGTGGGGAGATGTATGGGAGCCCTGCATGATGATATGTTTGTTTTGTAAGTTTACAACTTTAACTATATACTTATTGTTTATGTATGTTCATGTATGAATGATAAACTTCAATTAAAAAGTTAAAAAAATAAAAAAATTAACAAATGATCTTAAAAATGCTAAAAGAGATGAAAGAATACACAGAGAAAGAATTAACAGATATCAGGAAAACAATGGATGAGCAATATGAGAATCTTAATAAAGAGATAGAAATTTTTAAAAAGGAAACAAACAAATCTACTGGAGTTAAAGACCACAATAACTGAAATGAAAAATGCCCAGAAGGAGAAGATTCTCACTGTTCTGATTTTGTGATAATCAAGGTAAGTTAAACATTCACTATATTAGAAACCATGCATGTGTCCCCAGACCAAGTTTTTCTCCCTAGGTCTGGTTTTTGGAATGCTGGTGATAAACTAAGCCTGATTTATTATATGACCATCCTGTATAGGAAATGACTAAAACTATAGGTATCTCTGGTCAACCTTAAGAGATATAACAGGGAGACAGATGTGGCTCAAATGGATGGGCGTCTGTCTCCCATATGGAGGGACCTGGGTTCGATCCCCGAGACCTCCTGGTAAAAATTTTAAAAAGAAAAATATAGAAGGCGTGTGGGCCACTAGGCCCTGTGTGTGGGTGCACCTCCAGGCCCTGCAGGCCATGCAACAAGATGATGACGTAACAGGAGAGTGACACAAGGGAGAGCCAAGATGAGACGCACCGAAAAAAATAGGAACTAAGGTGGCACAGGCAGTAGGATGCCTCTCTCCACAGCGGAGGTTCTGAGGATTGAATCCTGGTTATGAGAAGAGAGGGCAGGAAACGGACACAGAGTCACCCACCGAATGGACACAGAAAGAGCAAAAATGGAGGGGGGTGGTAAAAATGGATAAAAATAAATAAATAAATAAATAAATAAATAAATAAATAAATCCCTAAAAAATGTATAGGGGAGGAAGATATGGACTATAATCAGTTGTAATACTTTGATGATGCTCATCTCTCTTTCCTGGGGCTTCTGCTGTGTCTCATGAGCTGTCTCTCTTCCTCTGTGTTCTTCTTCTCTGTGTGTCTACTTCTGTGTGAGAGTCTTTTTTTATCAGGCAACCAAAGGGACGGGGACTCAATGCTGAGTCGCACTCTAATGACATGGTTGAATCAAAGCCCTAATCTTAACATAATGTAATCAGATGTCTCAGCTGAGTCTAATACAAGCAAAGGGTGTATTAATCAGCCAAGGGGGTGGTGATGCAAATTTCCAGAAATCTGTTGGCTTTTATAAAGGGTATTTATTTGGGGTAGAAGCTTACAGTTACCAGGCCATAAAGCATAAGTTACTTACCTCACCAAAGTCTGTTGCCACGTGTTGGAGCAAGATGGCTGCCGGCTTCTGTGAGGGCTCAGCCTACCTCTTCTTCTTCAGGCTCCATGGGCTCAGCTTCTTCCGAGATCAGCTGTAGGCTGTCATAAGACTCATCTCTCTTCCCAGGGCTCATCTCTTTCCTGGTTAAGCTGCTCTGCTTTCTCCACAAGGTCAGCTGTAAACTATCAGGGGAAAGGTTTAGAGCTCTCCCCGGGGCTCAGGCATCAAAAACTAAGCTCTCTCCTCTACTGTGTCCTTTTCTGTGTGAGTGTCCACCCACCAAGGGGGCAGGGACTCAATGTCCTACTGATGTGGCCAAATCAAAGCCCTAATCTTAATTTCATCAAGTAAAAGTAAAACCTCTGAATTTAATACAATCTAAGGGTATCACACTCAGAGGAACAGACCAGTTTATAAACATAATCAATATTTCTTTTGGAATTAATAATAATATCAAACTGCCATAGTGATGATTAATCTGATGAATATGTTCTCAATGCCCATAAAGATCAAAAGAAATTTACCTTCATATTGTAGGGATTTTTGGCTTTTATATTATTTATATTGTTTATATTATTGGTTTTTATAAACGGTATTTATATGGCATAAAAGCTTATAGTTACCAGGCCATAAAACATAAATTACTTCCCTCACCAAAGTCTATTGCCACATGTTGGAGCAAGATGGCTGCCAACATTCAGCCTTCCTCTTCCTCTTAAGGACCATGGTCCCAGCTTCTTCCAATATCAGCTGGAGACCATCAGGCTCTCTAGGCTTTGTCTCTCTCCCCAGAGTGTGATTCTCTCTGGGCTCAGGCTTGCTTCTCTCCACAAGGCCAGCTTTAGACTATCAGGTGAATGGCTCGTCTCTCTTCCCGGGGTGTTTGCCATGTCTGTGGAGCTGTCTCTATTCCTCTGTGTTCTTCTCCTGTGTGTTTACTTCCTAAGTTTCAGCTAAAAACTCCAACCTCCCTTCTGTATAGTGCGGTTTCTCTGTGAGTCCCCCTATTGACATGGCCCAATCAAAGCCTTAATCATTATTTAATCAAGTAAAAGTGAAACCTCTGAACCCAATATAATCTAATATGCCCAGAGGGACAGACCGGTTTACAAACATAATCCAAGATCTATTTTTGGAATTCATAAACAATATAAAACTGCTACAAAGGGTTGTTATGCCCAGAGGAACAGACCAGTTTACAAACACAATCTATACCTCTTTTTGGAATTCATAAATAGTGTCACACTGCCACAGCAGGGATCCAAACAGATATTTCCAAACCGATGTTCATATTGCCACTATTCACAATTGCCAAATGATGGAAGCAACCCAAGTGTCCATCAACTGATGAATGGATAAATAAAAATATTCCTTAGAAAGGAATGAAATCCTTATACCTCCAGCAACATGAATGAACCTGGAAGACATCATGTTGGGTGAAATAAGCCAGGCACAAAAAGAAAAATATTGCATGATCTCACTTATATGAAATACCTACATGAAGTGAGCTTTATAGAGACAGATATTCTTTATAGCTGTTGGGGGTGAGGTGAGGCAGGAAGAGGGAGTTATTGCTTAATGGGTGCAGAGTTTTTTGAAGTGATGAAAAAGTTGGGGTAATGACTATTGGTAGTGGTAGCACAACATTGTGAATGTAATTAATACTACTGAATTGTACACTTGAAAGTAGTTAAAATGGGAAATTTGGGTTGTATATTTTTTACTATAATAAATTTTTTTAAAAAAACATGTATTCTGAAGCTTCTCAGAGCATACTTTCTGTCATGTGTACCATGTAGGCGCACAATGGGCACAATATTCACAAATGTTATTCCATCCCAAAGCTGTGGCTTACCACGTATGGGGTGGTGGTCTCTCATATATGCATAGGACAATGCTTACATATTCTTATAATACCTTCTTCTAGGGGAGAATAGTCTAACAGATTAATTTATGATACAGTAGTAATAAAAACTTAAAATAGTAGATGAATATGCAAATATAAACACTAATTTCCTTATTTTGGATTCTTATCCAAATTATCTAAGAATTCTCTTTTACCCTCAGTGATCACTGCTTTATGAAATCTCAGTAACAAACAACAAAGAAAATAGGTTTGGAGAATGAGAATCCTGAAGACACTACAGACTTTTCTGCTGTATGAGTACTCTTGTTTTAGACAAGCAGGAAGCATCATTATAAAAATCCTTCTGATAATTTAGTTGCCACTCTTATACCTGTTGATAATTAACAAAAAGTATTTAAAAAGAGAGCATTCTATGACTAATGCTATAGTAGAATCCCCTTAAAATACTTTTATCCCTCTAGTACAAGTGATTGACAATGGCGGTCTTAAAAACATAATTCAACTAATTCTTAGGATTTCTATAATTACTTCTGAGAAAATAACCTTTGAATGATGTTGTTCTTCAGATTAAAGGCAGGTACTTTAAGAACACTTCACTCACTATGAATTCAGGCATCAAAAGGATTAAAATTTGCTTCTTTCTTCCACTAAGACAACTACTCCACTTATTCATGCTTAGTTTTTTCAGTACCGATGACAGTGTCCCAGACATAGCTGAGTGCGTAGAACAAATTAGGAACTCAGTAATGAATGAATGATTGAATGAATGAGCTAAGTGTAAGTTCTTAGAAAGTAATGCAATAAGATAAATCCGCTTCATCTTTTTTTACAAAGAAAGTGTTTCAGAATAATAATTACATGGCCTGAGTCTCTCACTTTGAAAATGCTTCATTTTAATTTAGAAAAAGGAAGATCTTAGCTGGTATATATCCTTCCTTTGTAGAAACCATTTACCTTTATAATCCAGAACTTAAAAGATTTAGTCTTACAGTATAAGATCCTAATTTATAATGGTTTTCAGAGTAACAATATTTTGAATAGTATGAAACTAAACAATATTTCACATGTTACCATTTGAGGACGTTAAGTCTAATAAGTGAGATTAACTCTAGTCCCCACTTCAGGCAATTCATATGTCATAGGAGTAAGCAATCTAGTTATTGTGTTTCTTGGGAATATGTTAATTAACTAACAAATATTCATAAAGTCTTTGCTGTGTTCAAAGCCTGAGCCAGATGGACCCTGTTGGGAAATATAAAAGTGGAAAATATGTAGACATCTACATAACTGGGGGTGGCAATATGTCCAGTTTTTTTTTTTAATTGCATTTTTCCAAACTTTATTGTAGATGGGGTGACAATGAGATATAAGGATGGCATTTCCAGGAAAGGAACTTTATTAATGTCCCCACCTATAACATGGATGTGATGGCTGGAACTGCATCCGTTATGCTGAGACCATGAAGGGATCTTGAATTTAGTGATATGATCAGATTTTTATATTTAAGGGAAATAAAAACTTTGTATGAAGAGGAAATGCAGTGAGGAAACACTTTGATTATACATACTAGTAAATATAATTCAATTATTACTTCTTGCCAACTTAAAACATTCAAACAAAAATAGTAGATTCTGAAGAATATCAGAAAGTTAATCTCATAACAAATCCAGAGGTAAACTATCTCCTGAGTGGCTATATTAATGAGAGAAGTGGGATGAATAATAGAAAATAAAGATATGTTTATGGTTCTAAATGTAGTGCTATACTTTTATTATATGATGTACATAAACCTTCCTGGGAATTTGAGTACAGTTATTATCTCATAAAATCAGACTTGAACATACCTATACAGGCTTATTTATTTACACACTCTCACTTCCAAGTCTCCTGGATTAGGCCTGTGGCAATTTGATATTATTTTTGAATCCTAAACAGAGATATTGATTACGTTTGTAAACCGGTCTGTTCCTCTGGGCATGATACCCTTTGATTGATTTAAATTCAATCTTGATTAAATCAAGATTAGTGCTTTAATTTACCATGTCATTAGGGCATGCAGGGTTGAGTCCTTGCCCCATTGGTAGGCTATATAAACAGACACACAATCAAGAAGACAGAAGAAGATACACAACAGAGGAATAGAGAGAGAGCTCCATAGACACGGAAGAGGAGAGAACTTGTCAGCTTTGACCCTGTGGCCACGGGAAGAGAGATAAGCCATTCGCCTGATAGTTTACAGCTGACCTTGTGAAGAGAACAGAGCAGCTGAGCCCAAAAAGAAATGAGCCCTAGAGCTGAGATTGGAAGAAGCTGGGCCCAGGCCCATGGAGCCTTAAGAGGAAAGAGGAAGGCTGAACCCTCACAGATATCAGCAGCTATCTTGCTCCAACACATGGCAACAGACATTTAATGAGAAAGTACCTCTTATGGTACTGATGAGGAAAGCCCTGGGACCCTAACCCCCTCAGCAGGAATTCACAGCTTTAGGAAGACAAACTCCCCTCTCCATTTCTCCTCTTCCCCTTTCCTCCATAGAATCCCTGTCCATTTGTTAGCAAGATAAGCACTCCCAGCCTGCCCCCTTTGAACTAAAATTTACAACTCTAAACAAAGAAAGGCTCTTCCTCCCTAATAGCCCTGAGCTCTAGAAAGATAAGCTAACCTAGCTCTTTGCTCATGTAACCCACCTGCCTGCCTGCTTGCTTAAGGAATTTGCCCGCTTGTCCAGCAACCCACTAGCCAATGAGCAAGAACCTATATAACCCCACGAATGGTGATGTTGGGGGCCCACAATTTGGAGACTGAATCCTCCTCTGGGCCTGCACGTAATAAAACTTTGTTCAATTAGCCTCCCTAGGGTGCCGCTTGGGTCTTTTTCATTCCATCAGCCACAACAGTACCTTAAGTTGGACTCTTTAGGGTCTTGTAACTGTAAGCTTCTACCCCAAATACCCTTTATAAAAGCCAACCAATTTCTGGTGCTTTGCATCAGCACTCCTTTGGCTGACTAATACAAGGTCCATGGTTAATATCACAGGAAACATCTCCTATAGGCAGATCTGAATGTCCTGTGTGTCCACCAAAAAATCTCTTCTACTGAGCTGCCATAAAATTCCAGTATTAGACTTATTTCACCAAAATGAAGTAAAAAGAGCTATTTAGCTGGCAATTATTTTCACTAGGATTAATTTCAATCCAGTTTCACCTAGAAACATCTTAGTGAGGTAGGTTAGTATAGGGAACAAGGGAAGATGTCCTGTCACAGCTGGGACCCAGCATAGAATATGTCTGTGAGAACCTGCCAGGAAACCCCCTGAGGGAAGACCACTACTGAGAACAAAGCCAGAAAACCCCACTGAGACCCTGGCTATGAAGTCCCATTTGAAACTCCCAGGCTCAAGAGGAAGCCCTGATAACTCCAAACAGAAAGCCCTCCCCACTGGTCCCCTGAGAGGATTGAAAGGCAGCCAATCAGAGCAGCAAGCAGCTGGGGCCACTCCCAACATTAGGGAAGGGGAGGAAGGAAGAACGGCTTTATATACCGCTTTAATAAAGGCAATCTCCCGGCCCCAGGTGTACCTCTCTGCCTGGAGGATGTTGGCATCCACGTCTCGGTTGTGTACTTTCTCTTTTCTCTCATTTCTCAATAAACTTTTTGCTGGCCTAATTAAACTGGCATGTTCTTAAATTCCTTTTTGAAACATAGCCAAAAATCTAGAGAACCCAGTGTGTTCTGATAACATTAGTAATAATATGCCCTTAGAAAATAAGTTATGGGCTGGGTAAATTTGATATGGGAAAAAACAAGGAGGGAACTAAAAATGCCTGCTGAGTAAGTACTGGCCACAGTGAGAAATTCCTTGTAGGCCCTGAGAACTGAGCTGTGGAGGAGAGGAGGCTGGCACTTCCTGGAAGTTAGTGAACACCAGAAGGAGTGGTAGGAAACTGATGGCATTCTCTGCCTTCCCAATTTATATAAGACCCTCTAACCTGGCTATGTTGACTCTTCTTGGGCAAGCAGAACCTGAAGCATAATAGACAAATTGTGGAAACCCAACTAGGAATAGGTGAGAAGACACAAGATCAATTTAGATAATCTACAAAGCAGAGAAATCAAAGTAGGGCATTTTCATTTCAGTCATCTGACAAAATTAAGCTATACAACATCATTAAGATTAGATTTGTTAATTATAGATTTGCCCATTTTATGCTTAAGAGTACACTAAAACATTAATTAGATTAAATGGAATATGGTATCCAGAATTAGATCCTGGAATAAATTGAAAAAAAACTAGTAAGCTCCAAATAAAGTCTATAATGTATAGTTAATAGTACTGTATCAATGTTAATTTCTTCATTTTGACAAAGGGTTACATCAGATGTTAATATTAAGGCAAGGTGGGCAAAAAATATATAGGAATTTGTCATACTATCTTTGTAATGTTTCTATAATTCTAAATTTCAAAATATATTTATTTGGGGTAGAAGCTTACAGTTACCAGGCCACAAAGCATAAGTTTCTTCCCTCACCAAAGTCCACGTGTTGGAGCAAGACAGCTGCCGACATCTGCTAGGGCTCAGGCCTTTGGTTTCCTCTCCTGCCGGGGCTGCGTTTCTCTCCAGGCTTAGCGCTTCTTCCACAAGGTCAGCTGTAAACTATCAGGCGAACAGCCCTCTCCAACATCAGAACCGCATCTCAAAAATCTGCTTCTCAAATCTTCTGCCTTGCCTTTTACATTTGAGACCACACCCACCAAGGGGTGGGGCTCAATGCCCTACTGACACAGCCCAGTCAATGCCCTAATCATAACCCAATCATGCCCAGGTGAGCAGATCAGTTTACAAGCATGATTCAATTTATATTTTTGGAATTCATAATTAGATAAAACTGTCAAATCATTATAGTTTTTTGTTTGTTTTGAAATTAACTGGTGACCAAGATTGTCTTAACTCCCCTTTAGCTTGACTAAACTTTAGACAGTGTTCTCTCTGACTCAAGACCCCTAACCTCCCTCTTACCCTGGTCCAAAAAGTATCCAGACACCTGAGGGGTTCCTAACTACGTAGTTCCTTCCTCCCTGCCCTCACAGACTCCTGGTGGCCTAATTATCAGAACCAAGTGGTCCTAATTGCACCCTCAGTAAGTCATTCACCCATCCCGGTGATCAACCCCTCCACCCCAAACATAAACCTTACTATCTTCCAGTGCTTTCCTCTCAACCCACTCCCAGCCCTTTGTTTCAGTGCAGTTGAGTTCTACTGTCCCCTACAGGGTAGCTTTGAATAATGCAATCCTTGCTTATATCACACTGCCCTGTGCAGTTTTTTCTTTGATGCTGGCAACAGTTGTAATAAATACCTCAGGCTCTGACCAAGTTTTGTTCAAGAAAAATAATATGGTTTCTCCTTTGTTTATAGTACACAATGGTCCTCAGCATTTTGAGATATTTTGATATCAACTGCTCATTTTAAAATTTGCTGTTATCTCCCCATGTATATGTCATGGGAAAGAAAAGAATTTGTGCTTGTCTCCACTAGTGAGACGTACAGATTAGAAATATACCAAACAGATTGGGTTCAACAATAAAAAGATTAGGTAGAAACACCCAGTAAAAATGGTAATTAAAAAGGCAACAAATGTAATCAAGATTAAACTAAAATGTCTACACAGTAACAACCTAATGTCCCTATTAATGAGATAGATACATTTGATGGAAATAAACATTTATAATGGGTTACTATTCAACATTAAAGTAGTCCATAGAGTGGGAAAATATATCAATTACAGGTTAAATACTTACTGCTTTATTGATTGCAGGGGTGGGGAAATGGGGGTCCAGTAGCAGCAAAGAAATCAAGACAAAGAGGGATAATTTTCACATCTGCATTTCCAATAATCACTTTTATAAGTGAGGGATGGAAGATGTGTCTTATTGAGGTATGAAAAGAATTCAGGAAATCAACAGTCTTGGTGATTAAGAAAGAATACACTGGCAGTGTAGTTCAGGGCCGCCGACTATGGCTGTGTGCCTTTTTCACTGCATGAGGGCACGGGGAGAGGGTGATTGGGACCTGAAATCCAGTCACTTTCTGCTCTTCCTGCCCAGGCTGAGGAAAGGTCATCTTTATTTCTTACAAAGGTGCGATTCAAATGAGCGTTAGATAAAGATTCTTGTCTATCCAACTCCATGTTTCTTTCCCCACTGCATACAATAAGACTCTTCTTATAGTTCTCTGACATTATTTTCAATAATACTTTTGTGTCACAGGTGTTAAATCCATTGTTTCCTAGAAGCTTATGCTGGTGACCACTCAGTCAATGAACTAACAGCAAACTAAGAGCCTTTTCTGGCTCCTCTTTCCCAGTTGTTTCCCTGTCTGTTATGCGGTAGGGTTTATTGTCTGACTTTTTTTTTTTTCCCCACTCTGCGTCACTGTATTAGTCAGCCAAAGGGGTGCCTTTGCAATATACCAATAATTGGTTGGGTTTTATAAAGGGTATTTATTTGGGGTAGGTGCTTACAGTTACCAGGCCACAAAGCGTAAGTTCTTCCCTCAGCAAAGTCCAGTGGCACGTGTTGGAGCAAGACAGCTGCCGACGTTTGCCAGGGTTCAGGCTTCTTGGTTTCCCGGGGCTGCGTTTCTCTCTGGGCTTAGTTCCTCTGGTTCCTCCTCAAGGTCATCTGTAGACTATCAGGCGAACAGCTCACTTTTCTACTCCTGGGGCATTCTCTACACCATCAGAATTGCTTCTCAAAAACCTGCTTCTCAAAAACCTGCTTCTCAAAAACCTGCTTCTCAAATCTTTTGCCTTGCCTTTTACACTTGAGACCACACCCACTGAGGGGCGGGGCTCAACACCCTAATCATAACCCAATCATGCCAAGATAATCAGATCCCTTTACAAGCATGATTCAATATGGATTTTTGGAATTCATAATTACATCAAACTATAACAGTCACCAAGAGTAAAAATTCTAAAGATTTCCTCAATTCACAAAACAGCTCCTCCAAGGCAATTTAGTTTCCAAGGCCATTGAATTCAAATTGTTAATTTCTAATTTATCCATTCTGCCTCAGATGTTTCCTTACTCTCACGCTCCCGCTTTCCCCCACCAGAGGGCGGTCGCTCTCCAGGTCTCCCCTGGTGGCGCCACAAAGCGCATGCGCTTATCCTCGCGCGACCACGCCATATGGCGCATGCGCCTATCCCAGCCAACCCATGAGAAGAAATATTGCGCCGGTGACGGGCGGTGACGTGCGAAAGCTTGCGCGGTCCTTCGTTCTTGCTGCTTCCACGGAAGGGAATCCTGGTCTAAAACACCCATGGTGCGCTGCAGTTGCATGTTATTCAGAAAGGTGTGTGCCTGGTGTTCCTTTGCCTGTTCCACTGTCTCCACCTGAGGACTGGATCGTCCTTGCTTCCCACTGTTTCCTTTCTGGCGGCCTCTTTCCTGCCTGGTTCTACTGTAGCTCTCTCCTTTCCACCCTTCCCCGGGTCGAGCTTTTCCATTAAGGGGTGAGAAGGGTGTTTGGACACGTGGTTTGAGGTTCTTTGGGGGAATAGTGTACACGGGAGATGAGGAGCAGCGGTACCTGCTTGCGGTTTAGACAAGCAGTTTGGTATAGGTGGTGTATACAGATGACTTTCGTTTGGCCCAAATAGTGTGGTTTTTTGCCTTATTTTAAATAATGCTATAGCCAGTTATATCCGTAGCCTCTTCTTATCATCCTATATATTTTTTCTTCGAGTGCATTGTTTTTAAGATCTTTCTAAAGAAAACTTTTTGTCAGTACAAGAAAATGTGTATTTGGCTTTCCTTCCTGTAGCAAACCTAGGTCAGTTTTTGTGTAGTGCAACTTTAGAATCGTGTCTGTAAAGAGTTAAAACTGTTAAACAAAAACACCCTCTAGGAGAGCATGACGAGTCATGCCTGCCGGCATCATTTTGGCCAATGCTTTATCATTAAGAACAAGTGTACGCTATTCCTTTTAAGTAAGATTTCTAAGCCTCTGAATCTAATGACTCTGGAGCTGTACAAAATGTGTCAAACATTGAACTAAACTTTTAAAAGAAGAGCTTTATATCAGAGGAAAAGGCATGGTTAGTAATATTTCTGAGTGGGACTCTACTTTATTCAACCCTATATTCTCCAGAAAATAGGTAGTAAAAAGGAGACTTATAAAGGGAGTACTTAGGCATATGAGGTAACTAATCCTTCAACTATAAAAGAAACAACTGCATTATTGGTGGATAAATTATTAAAGACTACTTTTACTGCACTACTTTCCACCTCCATATCAGATTTAGAGTGTAGCAGAATTATTAAAAGAGCTTTCACTAAATATGCTTGCATGACCTATCCTCATCCCTTTGTCCAGAGCATATCAGAATGGTCAGTTGGGTATATGTATTTTGGAAAAAGGTTCTCAGAGGTTTTTTGATATAACTATCCTAAATGACTAAAGACATGAAGATTATGAGTTGAAGAAATTATTCTGTAAGGAAATTTGATGGCCTGGGAGATTAATATACAAGATCTTTACCTGCAAGAAGTTCCCAATTTAGTGAGGGAAAACAGAAGTAAACAACTAAATTCGGTATAAGATTTTGAAAGGTGTAGTATTAAAGACATCACATTGCTGAGTGGTCTCAGTGAAGCCAGTGGTAAATATTGACTAGAGGAGTTAAGGAGGACATCACAGAAAATTATGACACTTGAGGTGAATTTATGATAGAAAAAACAAATGGCTTCCCAGTTAGAAGAAAATCATGAGCAGAGTTGCACGGAGGCACAGAGGTACAGAGGATAGAGGAGAAAGAGGAAATAGGAACTAAAAGAATGAATGAAAATGGAACGGGAAGGCTAGGTTAAGAACTTTGAATATGTTACTAAGAATTTTACCCTTGAGTTCATAAACAGTAAAAAAATAAAAACTCTTGGATGGTTTTTGAGTAGGGGAGAAACATGATTAGAAGTCAGATCCATAGTCAGAAAAATACACAAGATAGAGAATGGATTGAGGAAAGAATGACTAGAGACTGAAAGACCAGTTAGGAGTTAATGTGATGGTCAAGGCACTAGAGCAGTGATACCATAAAGGGGAGAATTAGCAGGGCTTTGGACAAGAAGGAGATGTAGTCAGAAAGATCCCCATTTGTGTAGTCTCAACGAATAAATAAACTATGGTTACATTATTAGAGAAAACATTGGAGGAACAGATTTTGCCTGTGGAAAAGTTTGATTTTGTCATGATAATATGTTGTATTTGGGGTGACTATTATCCATTCAACCAATACCTGTGAACAAATTACATCTTTGGGAGTTTCAAATACAAATTAGATACAGATCCTGCCTTCAGTTGCTTCTAACTACTAAGAAACTTATATCATGGTGGAGATGTTCAACATACTGGACATAGAAATATCTCACATGGTAATTGTTGCAGCCATGGTACAGAATGAGATCACCCAGGGGAGGTAGTCTAGATTGAAAAGAGAGCTAGGGTTAGAAGCGCTGAGGATTGATGGAACAACTATTGATAATTGTTTTTTAAAAAACAAAGACTCTTTAAAGTTAAGTATATGGGCAAGGGAGGGTCAGATAGGAGATGAGCTGAGAAAAGATTAATTAACATATTGATGTCATTGTTGTTTTTTTTTTAAGAAGTTTTAGTGGCAACAGGAGTTTTAATTTAAGGACATTTGGTATACAAATTTCTCTCTTTTTTTTTTTTAAGTATGGAAACTTCACTGATAACCTCAGACTCTTCACTAAGGGAGGAAGCGGTGGAATGGGTTATCCTCGTTTAGGTGGAGAAGGTGGAAAAGGTGGTGATGTCTGGGTTGTAGCCGATAAAAAAATGACTTTAAAACAACTTAAGGACAAATATCCTCAAAAACGGTTTGTGGCTGGAGGAGGAGCAAACAGTCGGTAAGTGCTTACTAAATAACTTTGACTTTATAAAATCCATGCCTCCTAGAAGAAAAAAATGTAACAAAATAAAACAATTGGTAATTTGAAATATTATTTCCTGTTTGTAACTGAGCAAAATCTATAGCTTATCTCAACACTAGTAAAGATAAAAGGTTAGTGGTACTAAGGAATATTTTGGAGCTTTTAAACATATCCTCCTAATGTTTGTATTCTTTTTCACTTCTGCAGAAACAGAAAACTATCTAAATACCCATTGTTTCCTCCTAAAATTCTTTTTGACAGTCTTTAGTAAGCCTTTCTCAAATCTTTTTTTTTTTAAGATTTATTTTTATTTATTACGTTCCCCCCTCCCTTCTGCTTGTTCTTGCTGTGTGTCCATTCTTGTGTTCCTCTCTGTCCGCTTTGTCTCCCCCCCATTGTGGCGACGTGCCAAGACCGGTCACCTCACAGGCGGCTTTGCCCCGCTTGTGGGCGGCTTCTGCTTCCATTCACGGCCAGCTTCGCTTCAGTTCGCGGATGGCTGGCTGAGCTCCATTCGCGGGTGACCTGCCCTGCCTGTGGCGGCTTTGCCCTGTCCATGGCAGCTTTTTGCCCTGCCCACGGTGGCTCTGCCCGCCCATGGCGGCTTGCCCTTCTCAAGGCGGTCTGCCCGCTAGGAGAGGTCCCCGGGAACCGAACCCAGGGCCTCCCATGTGGTATACCGGTGTCCTATCCACTGGGCTATGCGGCCGGCCCCCTTTCTCAAATCTTAACCATAATCCCCACCACCCTTAGTTCTACCAGGATCTCTTAGGTAGTGCTTAAAATTTAGACCTGTTTCACCAACACTTCCCTTGTATGTTTTCCTTTTTCTTCTGTTTTGCTCTTCTCTCTATGATAGCAAAATCTTCCTTTTATTTTTTGTTAATGCTTGTTCTTCTCAAAAGAACATATGCTGACCTCAAAATATGAGGTTTTATTCTTTCACTATTCAGAAAATGAAAAACATTTTCTTTTGTTTTATCATTATTACTTTCCTTTTAATAGTTGTGGGGGCTACAGTGTTATCCCTTCTTTCATTCCTTACATTGGCAATTTTGTCTCCTCCTTTCACAGTGGTTGCCCTAGGATAATTAACCTTGGAGTAGTAGAGATGCAGTACATCTTTCCATTCTTTTTTTTTCTTATTAATAAAAAAAAATTTTTTTAAAGATACATCGATTACATAAATGTTACACAAAAATTTTAGGGCTTCCCATATGCCCCACCTCCCACACCTCCCACAACCTCCCACATACACATTCTTCATTAGTGTGGCACATCACCTGCAGTAGATATATACATTTTGGGGGTTTGCCACTAAGCACAGACTATAGTTCACATCGTAGACCACACTCTCTCCCACACAGTTCTGCATGTTATATGATGATATAAAATGGCCTATATTTGTCATTGCAATGTCACTCAGGATAATTCCCAAGTCCCGAAAAAGCCCCTATATTACAACTGCTTTTCCCTCTCCCTACCCCCAAAGCATCCAGTGGCCACTGGCTCCACATAATTTTGTAATTTCTTCCATTGCGTGAATCACAATAAGTCTATAACAGGATACCTGTAAGTCCACTCTAGTCCGTAGCTCTTCCCCCAATCCTGAGGAGTCTGGGATGGTGATGTCCCCTCCACCTTCAAGTGAGAGGGGGCTTATAACCCATGGATAATATGGATGAGATTATCCTGCCTGCAGGTGCAGACTCTCCATTCCCTGGGATAGCTGTTCTCCATCATCATCTCCCCACTAGGTGTCCTGGGTGAGTCCATTGAGTTATAGAGTAGGAGTTGCATCTCCACCAAGCCTTTGGATCCAGCTGGCATATGGACGGCCCGTAGACTCCGCTCTCTGGAAGTACACCTAAAACTCTGGCATCACATATAGGTTTGAATAGAAGAGACAGATGGACCATGTGCAAGGAAGACAAATTTCAGTTAGACTCTGTCACTCTCAGGAGCAAGGATTCCAAATTAGGGCCCACTGATAAGGCACCAAACTCTGGGGCTATCTAAAGCTTCCATTAAACAGGCTTCTCTTAGTCCACTGTTATGGTTGTAATTCCAAGCTTATTCATTATTCAGCTCAGTGGTACACAAACAAGGGCAAAGAGCTTACACTGAAAGAAAACATTTCTCTTATTGGGATTGTGTTCTGTGTTTCTTAGAATGTAAAGGCAAGCCTTAATTTTTCATTCTTATTTTTTTATTACTGGTGAACTTTTTATTAAAGTGTTATTTTTATATTAAAAACACTTACCACTTAAATTTCAAAAGATCCTTGGGAATAGCTTTTTAAAGAACTGAAATGGCATTTGATCATTTTCATGCAAAACTTTAACCAATTTGCTGGGAGACGATTTCATGATGAACAGAAGCAGTCTGATTTTCAGTGGACATTATTAGATGTCTGAAATTAAAATCTCAAGAGGTGCTTGAGCCAAGTCTTTAGAGTAGAACAGTACTTTGCCAGAAAACAAGGCAGGAAAGGGTGCTTTGGCAAAGAGAAATGTTTATAAAGGGACTGAATTAGGAGGGAGCAAGTTGTTGAAGTAATAAATAACTATGTATGGCGTAGCCCAGGTACAAGTGAAGTGGTATGTTATGAAACAAAGTTGTGTTAGTCTAGATCATGGAGGCCCTAATATGCCATGTAAAGGAATTTGATTATTATCTTAGAGTGATCAGGAACCATTGAAGGATTTCTAAATAGGCAAGTGACCTTAATTTGTGTTTTAGAAAAATCACTCTAGGGATAATTGGATAAAGACTGAATCAGAGGTGATGATCAAGACTGGAGATAGGTGACCAGATTGGAGACTCTTACAGTATTTCAGAAATAATGAAGGTCTGAGTTAAGTCTGGCCTCTTCCTATCTTCCTACTCTTATCTCCCCCCACATTCTGTGTTCCCTACATTCCAGCCTTCTTTTAGTGTCATAAACTGGTATTTGTCTTCTACTCCAAGGCTTTTTTTCATGCTGTTCTCTCTCCTGTAATTTTTTTCCTCCCCTTCACATAGCTAATTCATATTCATCCTTCAGATTTATGCTCAAGTATCAATTCCTTAAGGCTTTCCTGACTTCCCTGATCAGGTTAGAATTCCAAGCCAGGCCCACCTGTGTAGGCTTTCATTCATAAGACTTGTTACAGTTATAATTATCCATTTTTCATGTAGTTGATTAATGTTTAGTCTTTTAACTAGATTGTAAGCTCCATGAGGGCAGGGGACCATGTCAGTTTTAGATCACCATTTTATTCCCAACTCCAAGTACAGGTTCTGGCACTTGGTAGATACTCAATTAACATTAGTTGAATGAATGAATTGGGATTGACAGAAATGAATGGATTAGGAATGGATTAGTGATTGATGGAGTATTGAAGGAAAAGGATAAATCAGGATGACTTACTGGTTTCTGGCTTCAGTGGTGGGTAGATGATGGTATCATTCTCTGAGAAGGATTACAGGAGAAGGTGGCAGCTACAATATAGGAGAAGAAAGTTTGAGGGGACTGTGGAGATGACCAGCAAGCAGTTGAAATACTGCTCCTGTGTTCAGGATTTGGTCTGGTCTAGGTATGCAAATTTGTCATTTGTAAGCATTGACCAGGAAAAGTGGATTACAGGAAAAAAAAAAAGTTGAACAAATTCTGTTATTCACCAGGTTTGGGCTGGGGCGGGGGGTTGTACCGGGACTGGAGATTGAACCCCCGGACCTTGTAAGTGGGAAGCTGGTGCTCAACTATTGAGCCACATTGGCTCCCCTGAGTTGGTTTTTTCGTTTGTTTGCTTGTTGTTTGTTTTTTTGTTTGTTTTTAGGAGGCACCAGGAACCAAACCTGAGACCTTCCATGTGGGAAGCAGGCAATCAACTGCTTGAGCCACATCTGCTCCGTTCACCAACTTTTTTTGTTTTGTTTTGCTTTTTTCCTTTGTTTGGTTTTCTTTTATTTTTTTCACCAACTTTGAAGGGAAGGAAATTGAGAAGTTGTGTTCCAAAATGTAGAGCCAGGAAGACTAGGTGGCTTGGAAGTTAGGGGGAAGAAGAGTTTGAAGGAGGAGGAAAGTTCAAGTTGTAAAGTTCAAGTAAATTAAGCCAAGAATTTGAATAAATTTGTTGAATGCCAAATAATTGAATGAATTGTTTTATAGTTTTAGAAATTATATCTTCATGTGTAATATTAGTTTGGGCCCTATGAGAAGCAGACACCAAGATGAGATTAGATGAGCAACAGATTTGTTAGCAAAAACACATGTGAGGGCAAATAGAGAGGGAGTGGGAGGAGGTTAGGGAAGCCACCAGACCATATTGCAGGTCTGATGCGTATGGTAGAGAGAGGGAAGGAAGGGAAGTTGGGTAAGAAAAGTTTTAGGCAGCTGTGCAGTTCTAAGAAAGTTTAAGCAATGCTGATAGAGAGTCCTTGTGCCAAAGCCACCACCCATTAGAGGCGTCCCCTGACTGCTAGGAAAGGGCCTGCCTTAGTAAGCCTGCGGTACTCAGAAATTGGTTAGGAATAGCCCATGAGAAGAATGGCCTCTTTACCAGTTCAGAGCATAGCATCTGGGACATAGGTCAGTTGTGTTCCCTGGAGTCAGAAATCTAAGGTGCATTTTCATGGCCACCATTCATTGTTCACATTTTGCTTTTATAAATAACCAAATGTATCAACTGCTTTATGAATTATCTTATAAGTAATTAATAGAATTATGTTTCTGGTTGTAGAACCAAAGGATGAGTCCTTTAGATTGAAGAAATTAAAATATCTTTCATTTTCATTTTGCAATGCTAGCTGGGATCTTGTTCAATTCACCAAATACTTTTTGAGCATCTAATACAAAATATATTAAAATGATGTCTTGCTTATAATGGATCCTCAAAGATGAATTATACAATTCATCTTTTTTTTTTTTTTTTTTTTTTTTTAGGAGGTACTGGGGATTGAACCCAGGACCTCATACATGGGAAGGAGGCACTCAACCACTGAGCTACATCTGCTTCCTTATATAGCTCATCTTTAACTTATATCAGTTGTATATCATGCTGTGATTTTAAGGTATTGCTCTATAAATTTGAGTGCAAAAGATTTGTGTGAGTCAACAGAAGTCATAAATGATTAATTTGAGAATAGATTACTATTTTGACTTTTTAAAATCTTTGCTATACATGTATTTACACATTACATGTTCATCCCCATTTCGCCTTAAGAATGGGCTCTTTGACCAGAGTCTGTGTCTTTACTCCAGACAACCAAGCTGAATCAGTATTTTCGGTACCATTCTCCCCCACCTTCCATGTTTCTTTCTTTCAAAGCTCACTGAAGAGATTTACTCCCTATTGAATATGAATTTTCTACTCCCCCTAAAAAGATTTGTACATGTGTTTCCATTTTTGAAAGAAGATGAAGAGATTTATCTTGGGAAAAGAGCTCAAAGAGCTCAATGACTCGGCTTCCTTATAAATGCTCTGAAGCAATGATTTTCAGACTGTGCCTGGCAATTCATTACTGTTGTAGCTTTCAAACTCTTTTCATTGTAACTTATAGTAAGAAACAGATTTTATATTATAACTCATACATACATATATGTTACTTTTATTTTCTATTTTATGGTATAGCAAATATTATTTTAAATGCTGTGTTATGACCCCCAGTTTCAGAAACATTGCAGTAGGGTTGTGATGTCACTTTAGGTGAATGCAACTGTAGCAGTTTGATATTGGTTATGAATTCCAAAAATAGATACTGGATTATATTTGTAAACTGGTCTGTCCCTCAGGGCATGTTAGATTATATTGGATTCAGAGGTTTTACTTTTACTTGATTAAATAATGATTGAGGCTTTGATTGGGCCACATCAGTAGGACATTGAAACCACAGAGAAGGAAGTTTAGAATTTTGTATGCTGGAGCCTGGGAAGTAAGGACACAGAGGAGCAGAGAGAAGGCTCAATTAGACATGGCAGGGGCCCCGGGAAGAGAGACAAGCCGTTCACCTGATAGTCTAAAGCTGGCTGTGTAGAGAAAGCACAACAGCTGAGTTCAGAGAGGAATGAGCCCTGGGAAGAGAGAAACCCAGGAAGCTGAACCCTTACAGACATCAGCAGCCATCTTCCTCCAACACATGGCAACAGACTTTGGTGAGGGAAGTAACTTGTGCTTTTGTTCAATTCACCAAATACTATCTATAAGCTTCTACACCAAATAAATACCCTTTATTAAAAGTCAACAAATTTCTGGTATTTTGTATCAGCACCCCTTTGGCTGATTGTACAGCAACCAAGTCTAATAAAGTAGATTAAGAAACATTAGTGTGTATCACACACATAGTAAATACTATTTCATAAAATTTTAAATTAATTAATATCTACTGGGTCTTGTTTTATAATTTCCTCCTGGAGTCACAATTGAAGTTTGAGAGCTACTGCTCTGCAGAAAGCAATGCCTTAACATGTAGATTCTTTGAAAGTGGTCAAAATCTGTGTAAAGTATCTCTGTTTCCACAACTATAAAATAGGGATAATAATAATAATACCTATTTCACTGGATTGTCTTGCGTCTTATATAAGTTAATATAAATAAAGGTTTTAATAGTTCCTGGTACATAGAATAGCTAAATAAATAGTATATGATTACATAATAATCATAATAATTTAACTGTTATTACCGTAATTCTGTAATCTGTGATCTTTTATTTCTATATCTTTCTTTGTTTTAGATAAATTTAATTAAATTTATTCTAAAAATATTAACTAATATGGAAATGTTAAAAGAGAAAAGTCAATTACCTATAATTCGTCCATCCGGAGATTACCATTATTAACCTTTTCATGACTTTTCTGACTTTCCTGTGTGTTTACACAAATGTAGTTGTGCATTAAATTTTGGGGGCAAAACAAGAGCACAATATTTTGCAGCCTGTTTTTTTTCACTTACCATTTTTTTCCAGGTCAGAAAATTCTTCAGAATGCTGCATAGTATTATTGTATGGAAATTACATAGTTAATTTTATCATTTACCCTAAGTTATTGTTGAATTTTTATTATTATAGCCACAATGCAATGAATATCCTTTTGTATGTATTATTTAACATTATTTGTCCAGTCATTTTTTTAGGATATTGTTTTGGTCAGCCAAAGGCGTGCCTTTTGAAATATACCAAAGATTGGTCGGTCTTTATAAAGGGTATTTATTTGGGGTAGAAGCTTACAGTTACCAGGCCACAAAGCATAAATTTCTTCCCATACCAAAGTCCATGTTTCGGAGAAAGATGGCTGCCGACGTCTCCAGGGTTCAGGCTTCCGGATTCCTTTGTT